>JXXB01039207.1:0-19503 GCA_000956275.1 Anopheles koliensis | reverse complement strand
CACCACGAGATGTCGCTAGGTAGATGGTGATGTACGGTTTGTTCTAATTTCGTCCGAGCGTTGGGTGACCGGCTAGTTCGGGTGCGCAACAACGATGTTCATGAAGAATATTGCAGCTTATTCTGAAACCATGAAACCGGGCTTACCATACCCTTCACTTATCGCCTTGCACACGTTATCAGGCAAAAGTGTTGCGAAGTGCGAGAGGTGCAGCATCATTTTTCAATATGTTCCCGTTAGAGAAGATAGCAAACCTGTATGGAAATAATCTATTACCTGTTGCTCTGTCCGTTATCCACCATAGACACCCGTGGCAGGTAGAAACGAGATTCTGTAGTCACTTCTTCGCGAGCATTCAGACCGTGTAGAAATGGCGCTGGAGAAGGTTCTGAAGTTGCTGGGCTGGTTGGTGTTTGCGTTGGTGCCGCTGGTGGCATCGGCTGACGAACATCTTTTTCCGCTTTCCCTCATCCACGTGAACGACATTCACGCCCACTGGGAGGAGATCGATGCGGCAAGTGTTACCTGCGATCCGAAGTCTGCCGACGATGCCGCAAAGTGTCTCGGTGGGTACGCCCGGACCGTCACGATCGTGCGAGAACTGCTGGCAAAGCGAACGAATCCGGTGTATCTGAACATTGGTGATAACTTCCAAGGTACGCTCTGGTACAACATTCACCGGTGGAATGCGACGGCTTTCTTCCTTAACCTGCTCCCAGCAGACGCGGTGGTAAGTGAGACAACATTTCCAAGTTTCCGTGGATCGTCGGTCGTTAATAAAAGAGGTGCTTTCTTTACATCCCCTTTCAGACCGTCGGAAATCACGAGTTTGACGATGGAATTGCGGGTGTGGTGCCGTACCTGGAAGCGCTGCAATCGCCCGTCCTGCTGGTGAATGTGGACAACGCCAAGGAACCGGCGTTCAACAAGTTCCGCCCTTCGATGGTGCTGGAGCGCGCCGGACGCAAGATTGGCCTGATCGGAGTAATTTTACGCACCACGTACAACATGGCCGACACGGGGGCGCTAGTGTTTGAGGACGAAGCGGAAACCGTCCGGAAGGAGGCGGATCGTCTCGCCGCCGACGGTGTGGACATCATCGTCGTCCTGTCCCATTGCGGACTGGACGTGGACCATATTATCGCGGCGAATGCGGGCCCGAATGTGGACATCATCGTTGGTGGACATTCGCACAGCTTCCTGTACACGGGGAAGAACGATCACATCCCAATGACACCGGCAGCCGAGTACCCGGCGGTAGTTACCCAACCGGACGGACATCGCGTACTGATCGTGCAGGCATCGGCCTACACCAAGCTCGTCGGTGACATCGTGCTGTACTTCGACGCGGACGGAACCGTCCAGAAATGGGAGGGCAATCCGATCTACCTCTCGAACGAGATCGTACCGGATGCCGCGATAATGGAAGCGATTGCACCGTGGAAGCTGGAGATCGATGCAATCGGTGGCCGTACGATCGGTTCGACGGCGGTGGATCTGCAGAAACCACCGTGCAACTTCGGCGAGTGTATTCTGGGTAATCTGATTGCCGACTCGATGGTGGAGGCGTTCGTGCCGCTAGCAGAGGAGGGTCACTGGAGCTACGCTTCCATCGCTGCCATTGCTGTCGGTCGCATCAGGCAGAGCTTGGTCCCGGGAGGTGAGGACCTTCCAACGGTAACATAAAATCGTACTTTCTCATCATCTCCTCGTCTCTCTCCCACAGAGATTTCCTTCAAACACCTGATCGAGGTGCTTCCGTTCGAGAACCAGCTCGTATGCTACGATCTTCGCGGTGATCAGTTGATTGGATTGCTGGAGCACGGTGCGGAGCTGTCCTGGGACGAGCACCGGTTCAACGCGAAGAACCTGATGCACGTTTCCGGCTTGCGCGTCGTGTACAACGTCACCAACCCGATCGGGTACCGGGTGCTGTCGGTCGATGCCCTCTGTCAGGAGTGTGCCGAACCGAGCTACGCACCGGTGGAGTCGTTCAAGATGTACCGCGTAGTTACCGTGTCGTATCTGGCTGACGGTGGGGATGGATTCGAGATTTTCCCGCGCTACGGCACGAACAAGGTCGTTGCGCCGATGGATGACGTGGAAGCGTTCGAAGCGTACGTCAAAGTCCGATCGCCCGTCGCACCGGCACTGGAAGGACGTATTCAAATTTTGACCTAACACACGTGAGAAGCGTACTAATAAATGGATCCATCGCAAAAAGCAACAGAGAATGGGAGAGTTCTGCATTTTTTTTTTCGTTTGTATCATGCCTCCACGTGCTTGTCCTCGGACTCTTCTAGTGATCGGTAGATGACAACTCTCCTGTCTTGAAAAAGCTCGATTTAAAATGATTGAAAGCTGTAATCACCACACAGAAAAACACTTCCTGCATCATACTGCTCTCTCCTCTCACAGGGAGATATTTCTAACTTGGCTTCCCCTCGGACAAGCTGCTCAGTATCTTATCTTCTAACACCCCGGCTCATCGACCGGTGCACCAATTGAAGACAATCGACGTTATCACACTTGTCTCACCTCAGCAGATGATGCCCATCACATGTGTGTCTAATCCTACTCCCCGCGGCGAGACCCTGAACTCAGAAAACCTCCGTCGACAACACGCCGATGTATCGACGAAGGGCATCCGAGGCACCTGAAGAAGCAGCTTCTGACAACCCCGTTTTTTTTGTTGAATTCCACCACCAACTACAATCGACGCAACGCAACGAACGCAGTGTGGGAAGCAATTCGCGTTTTCGTTGGGGATTTTTCGTTCGTCACATCTCCTCCCAACCCAAACGCCGGGGGTACGCAATTTTATCGCGCCGCGCATTTACTGATCAGGTTTGAAAGCTAAGCGCGGCTGCTGGTGAAGGGTGCCGTGTGGTTCGGCGTACACACGCCAGTTTCGCGGTGAGTTTCGCGAAGTGCGCACACACATATCAGCATGTGGTTCGGACATCGAGTCGGTGGGCGGTTCTCACCGTTCGCGGTCGTTTGGTTGCTTGCGACGGTCACCGGACAGGAACTGTTTCCCCTGTCGATCGTGCACATCAACGACTTTCACGCACGGTTTGAGGAGGTCAATACGGCTAGTGTGACGTGTGATGCGGCCGGTGGCGAAACGTGCGTCGGTGGCTACGCCCGGACGGTGACGGTCGTGAAGCAGCTGCTCGCCGAACGACCCAATCCGATCTATCTGAACGCGGGCGACAACTTTCAGGGTACGCTGTGGTACAACATCCACCGGTGGAACGCTACGTCCGAGTTTCTGAACATGCTACCGGCCGATGCAATGGTAGGTGAACTTGAGCCTGAGTGACCAGTGGCTTCGGTGTTCTAATGCGCTTGCTTTATTCGCTTTCCACGCGCTTTAGACCATCGGGAACCACGAGTTCGACAATGGCGTGGAAGGAGTCGTTCCGTTTCTGGAGACGATCAACTCTCCGGTGCTACTTGCGAACGTCGACAACAGCTTGGAACCGGAATTCAATCGGTTCAACAAGAGTCTCGTGCTGGAGCGCGGTGGTCGCCGGATCGGTGTGATTGGGGTCATCCTCAGCACGACCGACACCATTGCCAACACGGGCAATCTGATTTTTGAGGATGAAGTCGAAACGGTCCGGGCCGAGGCGGAACATCTAACCGGGCTCGGGTGCGACATTATCATCGTCCTGTCGCACTGCGGCATTGACGTCGATCGCACGATCGCTGCGAACGCTGGCCCGCTGGTGGACATTATCGTTGGCGGACATTCGCACACCTTCCTGTATACGGGCGACCATCCAACGATACCGATGACACCGGCGGCCGAATATCCGACCGTGGTAACGCAACCGAACGGCCATCGGGTGCTGATTGTACAGGCGGCCGCCTACACGAAGCTCGTCGGCGACATCGTCCTCTACTTCGACCAGCAGGGCATCATACAGCGCTGGGAGGGCAATCCCGTCTACCTGGCCAACGAGGTCGTACCGGATGCGGCGGTAGCCGCGGCGCTCCTCCCGTGGAAGATGGCGGTCGACGAGATCGGCAATCGGAAGATCGGCTCGACGGCGGTCGACCTCCAGAAGGCTTCCTGCGGGTACGGGGAGTGCAATCTCGGCAGCCTAATAGCGGACTCGATGGTGGCGGCGTTTGTTCCGCGTGCCGAACCCGGCCAGTGGACGTACGGTGCGGTGGCCGTCCTGGCCGTCGGTGGCATTCGTGTCGGATTGTTCCGTGGAGGTGAGTTGGGCGAGATGTTCTAGGGACCTTTTTTTTTTTTTGGTATCGAGGAGGAAACCTTGCATAGGTACCCGGGTGATCAAACCCGGGTTATGTGAGATTCTTACTCACTAAAACCTCCACGCGCAAACGAACTCTATCCACTCGGGTGACCCGCTGGGGTATAAACTTCGAGTGAGGTTCTAGGGACCTTAAAAGAGTACAATTATCTCCTCCACTCCCACCAGATCTTGCCTTCAAGAACCTGATTGAGGTGCTGCCGTTCGAGAATGCGCTCGTTTGCTTCGACATGCGCGGTGATCATCTGATCGAGGTGCTGGAGTACAGCGTGGAGAAGTCGTGGGACGAGGATCGGTTCAACGGTGCCAACATGCTGCAGGTGTCCGGACTGCGCGTGCTGTACAACGTCACCAACCCGGTCGGCGAACGGGTCCTGGCGCTCGATGTACTGTGTCACGATTGCGATGTGCCGAAGTACGAGCCGGTCCAACCGTTCCGGAGGTATCGCGTCATCACCAACTCTTTCCTTGCCGGCGGTGGCGACGGGTTCACCATGTTCGAACGCTACGGCCAGCGGAAGGTAACCGGACCGGTCGATGTCGAAGCGTTCGAGAGCTACGTCCGCGATCGTTCGCCCGTGTTTCAGGGCTTGGACGGAAGGATTACGGTGCTGACGTAGCCGTGTCTGGGACCGGTTTTTTTCTTCTCTAACTGATAGCACATTTCAACTGTATAAAACATCAGCCCGCCGACAAGCAAAACATGCAATAAAACACACCTTCTTCATCTCACACACACATCTCCTTCGTACTTCGTAAATCGACGAGCGGAATCAACCAATCAGCTGATCTAATAAATAACTCAATTCATCGCGACAGGTCACCGATAACATGATTTATCACGCACCCGTGGCGGCCACGCGAACAAGGGAGTCTTTGGGTGGAGGAAAAAAAAAACAAACGTAACCATCTCCACACCTTTGTGATGTGAGGTGAACCAAATACAGCCGCCCTCACCCAGCGTAGGGCGTGTTGAAGTAGACGTATTATGTGCTTTGAATTGGTTGTTATCATAGCAACCGTAGATTGTATCGCGGTTATCCGCTGCTGATGCTCGGAAGCCCTGCGTAAAAGGTAGCTGATAAGCGAATATTTGTATCGGAATGAATCGTTAAGAACAGAAACAAGGTATGACGACACGATGATTTGAAGCATACATTTAACGTACAGCAGCGAAGAGCAGTGAGAAGAAAAAGCACAAGTTTGTTCCATAAATCATCTAGCAGAAAAAAAACTCATGCTCCGGAGCAATATATCTGGTACGATCGGCCTTAAATCCTGTGTTAATCCAAATCAAGTGTTGCTAGCCACTTGAACTCTAAAGAGGTAGTTCTTCCGACACTTGATCCCACTATTCTGTAAATCTGTGTCACTATCGATAAAACCTGCAAAGAACCTCACTTATAATATACGCCTCATTAGTCGGACAGCGTGGTATAAATAAGACCAGAATGTTGCATTCCACGCATTAGTTACAAGCAAGTCCAGCGTAGGCAACCTAACATGAAGTCTTTCGTTCTTTTCGTTTCCGTTTTGTGTATCACAACGGGTAAGAATGTGGAACCTCGTCCTAGGTGGTCTTAATCCTAGCCGAAGAAATCGTTTCGTTACAGCACATCCCGCGCCGGTAGAAGAAGGACCACCGGAAGGCCGAGTCGTCGGTGGTACCGAGGCCGCACCCGGTTCCGTGCCGTTCCAGGTGTCGCTTCAGGGAGTGTTTGGGCATTCGTGTGGCGGTGCCATTATCGATCGCGAGTGGATCCTAACCGCGGCCCACTGTGTGCAGGGAATGCCGACGAAAATGATCCACGTACTTGTCGGAACGAATCTCCTCAACGCGGGCGGCCAGCGGTACTCCGTGGAGCGATTCTTCGTCCACAGTCGCTACAACACACCCGCCTTCCACAACGACATCGCGCTCGTAAAGCTCAAGTCGAAACTCCAGTACGACGATCTCGTCCAACCGATCGACTACTCTTACCGCGAGCTGCCGGACAATGCAACGCTCACGCTGACGGGATGGGGTCTGTTGTCCACCAGTGGTCCCATTCCCAATAATCTCCAAACGATCGACCTGGACTACGTGCCGTACGAGGAGTGCAAACGGCTGCACGGTAACGCGGGCGAGGTGGACATTGGCCACGTCTGCACGCTGACGAAGCGTGGCGAAGGTGCATGCAATGTAAGTGTGTTAGTGTGCGAGTGAGAGAGAAAAGTGCAGCGTTGCTTTCCGGTACTGGCGATGCTTTACGGCATGTGTTTCGTTGCAGGGTGATTCCGGTGGACCGCTCGTGTACCAGGGCAAGCTGGTCGGTGTGGTCAACTTCGGCATACCGTGCGCCCAGGGCTTCCCGGATGCGTACGCGCGGGTGTCATATTATCACGATTGGATTCGCACGACGGTCGCAAATAATTCGTAGTCAAACAGGGTTCCGCTTATTGTTTCGCATTGTTCGATTATTCTACAACCTCAGAATGGCTTAAATAAAGGCATCTGGCAAATCGCGCACGATCCAACTAGCTTAACTGCTACGGGCGTTCGTTTTGTTTCGTTTCGCTTCGGTTTATTGCGTGTGTGCTGAAAACGGTTTCTACCTCCGTGTGCAAAACAAAAAAAAAAAACAAAATTATCCTCAGCCTCTCCTTCCTGTTTAGAATATGTTACGACAGATGGGGCACGTCGATTTGTTGCTCGTGCTGAACCACCGGTACAAGCACGGACCGTGGAACTTTTTCTTGCACGTTTTGCAGGAAAGCTTTGGCAGCTGGCAGGTGTCCTGGTGGATAACGCTGTAGCAGACGTAGCACTCTTCCACGCCCTCAAACTTGCGATCCAGATTACGCTTCCAAAGCGAGAGCCCGTCGTAGATGGAGCCGTTCTGCGAACCGGTCAGATGAGTATTTAATGTCACCAACATCAGCAGGTTGCTTCAACCGTCCAGCCTTACCTGATGCGTTAGGAATATGGACAGCTGCATGACGACCTGGCGCGACTGCAGCCGACCACCGATCTGTTTTCCACCCTCAACCACTACCGCACCGAGTGGGAAATTGTTTGGCAGCGTTATTACCAGCTCCAGCTTCGCCTCGTCGATCGTGTAGCACGCCATCACCTGGCGCAGGGCCGAGTGTACCTTGATCTGCATGTTGTCCTGGCGATCTTTCCGCTCCATCAGCGCCTGGAACTCTTCCTGGCACAGCAGTCCCGACACGGAATTGGCCGTTATTTTACCCACGGTTGCTGAATGCCGATGATTCAACCCGTTGTACCAGCGTCGCACGATGACCGGCAGATGGCGCAGCGATTGCGAATACAGATGGCAGGCGTAGCGTTCAAGCTTTGTGCTGGGATCTAGTAGGAGCAGAGCAAGTGATACAAACATCAATCATAGTAAGCATAGCTTGAGAATCCACACGGTTTAAAATTTAAAATAACAGACCGAATTCCCGTTTTATCCCTTTGTTTTGGAACCTAACCGAAATTGAAAAATGGACAGGAATAAGTCAACCTGTTATGAACTATTTCCCGAGGAACTACCGGTATCGGGATCCGGTCCATCATTGGTAGATGAAGTACGTTTAGGAGCACGGGAAAGATTGCAAAAGCGAAGGGCACAGGACGCACTCCGATCGCACGAAAAACGACCGCAGCCTACGGTCCAGAAATTGGTACATCCGAGTCCACCGAAGTACAAGAAATGTGTTCACAGTGGAAATTTCGTTTTGGATCGCGAAGCCTTGAACAGCGCCGACCACATTGAACTCATATCCACACACAAACATGTGGTAAGTTCTTTGGGTTTAGGAACATTCCGATCTCTGATAATTGATAATTTATGATTTCAGAACCATGAAAAACGTCCACAGTGGGTCGTTCGCAAACTGCCGTCAATAACGAACCGCGTCAAAACGCTCGCCCGCCCCGGACCAACTCACGTCCGGTCCACACTGGCTCGATATGCATCCAAACTTTCCGCGAAACAGAAGCAGCACCTGGAAAGCCTACTGGAACCGAAACCGTTTGTCACAATTCCGGAATCGATCGGGTATGCAAGGCAGCAACGCGCGGACGATGCCATGTGGAAACGCCATCGGGGCAAGCAGGAACGAAAGCTGCTGAAGAACATACGTCGGTGGGAAATGGAAATGCTGAAGGAGATTATGAACAAGCTATCCACGATGGTGCGCGATTACTATCTCTTTGAGAGACCTTCTCCTCTGGAAGAGGATGCTAAGCAAATGGCTCGAACTCTGCTGCAATGTATCTACCGGCTTTTGAACAGACCCGTACCTGTTACATCGAACGACAGCACCCAAAGGCACGACGCAATAGATGAATTTTACATTGAATTCTCCGAAAAGGTTGGCCACTGGATGTGGCGGCTGATGCAGACGACTGGAGTTACGTTCGATGCCGGCCGAAAATCCTGCTCCATCTTACGCATGGCGGCATCATTCGTTTCGGTCAATTCGAGCGTTTTCGAAATGCAGCTTGAGATTGACAATAGGGAGCATCTAGAGCCATTGTCGATTCTTTCGCTTGAGTTAGTAAATGATTGTTTGGACGAAGCGGTGCTTACAGTTGAGAATGGAAAAGTACATAATGAAGAGAACAGTATAATTGAACAAATCCGAAGTACTACAACGATTGAAAAAATAGAAAGGGAAGTTTCGAAATCCATCTCACACGACTATGACACATTTAGTACTTCCAAAGAGCTCGATGGTGAAAGTGTAGAGCAATCGGAGGACGAAGATCAAATTACGGTCATCGAAAATATTCCGAACGACCCACGGGACCCAGGAGAAAATCCGGAAGAAGGGATACCAAAACAATCGACTTAAACTTATAGAATGTTAATAAAAAAAATGCTTACTTTTAATTTGACTCCATTCCATGCTGGAAAACATCGCTTGCCCGTACACGGCGCAAGAATCCGGATTGCGAAGTATTTCTTGCGGCATTAGCTTAAAGAGCACTGGCAGCAGAAGCTGTGGAGATTGGAAGGAAGGATCAATTAGGCTAAAGTGTCTGGCACACTCGTCTGCGTTGAGAAGTTGATTTATGGTCATAAGACCTAAAAAAATTTGTTCGATTATTTGTTGTACTGAGTTGCCTTACCTGTTCGAGATTATTCCGCGATATCCACGATGCGTAGATCGAACGCAGCTCGGCCGGCGCTTTGGCACAAATACTGAGAATACAGTCCCACAGCAGCAGATAGGACAGAGCGTGGGATCGAACTTCCCGCACACTTTCCTGTTCCACCGATTCCTTTGCCGCCGCAGTATCCGTCGCATCCGCCGGCTTGTAGTTGTAATCGGCGACAAACTCACCCAACAGGTCGTGATAGTGGTCTAGCTCGAGATCGAAGCGATGCAGCAGATGCCAACTGTCTTCCGACTGCGGTTCGCCATTCTTCTGCTGCGCATCAGAAGATTCGGAACGCTTCAGCAGCTGATCGAGATCGCGCTGGATCAAACCTATCGAGAGCGCCTTAAGCATTGCGGTGGCTGCGTACCGGACGCGCTTGTTCCAGTGTCGAACGTTGGTGAGCGCGAACGTGACGAGATCGTCGAGCGATGTTTTTGAGTCCAGTTTGTTTGCCTTAATCAAAACGATATCGAAGAGAAGGAGTTTAATACGATGGTTTTACTGGAAGTAGCAACACAGGAGTATTACCTTCAGCACGTAAGTAAAATCAATCGCCTCAACGTATGGGCAAATGGTTTCGATGAAGTAGTGATCCGATTTCCTCTGCTCGTCTGTAATCGTACAAAACGGTTGAGAGCCATTCGAGAGCCACAATATTACAGGCAAAACCTTCTTACCTAACGCATTCACAATCCCAACGAACACTCTCAGCAGCACCAGATGCACGTCCTTCGCGAACACATTGTCCCACTCCTCGATCACGTTCGTGAGCAACACCGACGAGCTTCGCTTTCGCTCTACGGCAAAGTACTGCATCAAACCGTGGAACGATCTGAACAGCGCCGCAATGAATAGGGAAATCTGTTTTGGGCGGGAATGCATACATAAAAAAAACTATTCCAACGAACCGACCAATCTCTCGGCTTACATTGTGCGTACGGTATTGCGAAAAGCTTTTCGATGCGGAAAGCGTCCACGAGCTGAGCGCAATTCGTATAAAGTCCCATTTGGAGATGTCCAGCTCGGCAGGGAAGTGACGCAGCACTACCGTCAGCACGTTCGCCACCTCGATGTCAAGGAAAATTTTACCTTCTTCCGCTTGCGTAAGGTCACTACACACAAACAAAAAAGAAATTTACCATTTAGAAAAAAGGCAAATACATGGCGTACCAAACTTACCAATTATACAGCAACATTTTGTTAGCTGTCTGCCGGGTGATGAGCTCGTGCAGCACGATCAAACTGTTGCCGATGATACGACGCTCACTCAGCTCCATATAATTCGTAGCAAAATGGTTCTCGATCAGGCAACGTGCGGAAGAAAGCTTCACCAGTATGTCGAAATAGTTTTCGAACAGGTTCGGCCCGATCGGAAGACACTTTTGTTTCATTTTGGGAGCCAGCGACTGTTGTTTGACAAAATAAAATCACAAAGTTAGCACCATTTCAGGTGGAACATTTACTTGATGAGCCCACCTGTAGAATATTGATGTACAGTACCAGTTCCTCACTGTCATTGGCCACAGTGGACGCGTCCTCGTACAGCAGTATCGGCCCGTTTTCCTCGTCACGGTACTGATCGGTTACGAGCAGCACGGTCAGACTCTTTGCCCACAGCATACCGCGCTCGTTCGCAAGGGAAAACAGGCGCTGCTTGATCTGCTGTACCGTGTCGTTCGATAGGTTACGCAGCAGTAGCGTGAGCTTCTCCTGAACCGCGAGTATTAAACATTCCACGACTGTTTCCAACTGGAAGGCAAATTCAGATGTTAAACTAGACCATAAAAGACACTTCATCAGACTCTTATGCACACCTTTTCCGTGCTGTAGAGGATCGTATCACCAACGGTGGCTAAATATATCACAGACAGCACCCGTTCGTACATCAGCTCCGGCCACGCCTGCATGATCCACAGCTCATCGTTTCCATCGTCATCTTCGTATGCCTCACGCACATCCATTTCCTCCCGTTCGACGGTCTGATCCACTTCCATTCGCTCCGTGTCCGTGTCGGTTTTAACTGGCGTTGGTTTCAATTTCGCTTTGCAGGACAACTTTAATGCGATGCTCACCGAACAGAGCGCTCGTACGAGGGAATTTTTCAAACATCCCACAAACTGTTCCCTCGTCAACGCTGGCGCCGTGGTTTGATGGGTCTGCCTCGTGATAAGGCGTCCCTGCACCAGCTCGATGTACTCCGCCAGGGCTGCCACCTCCTCCGTTTGGCTGCGCTCTTCGACGGCTCGTTTTTCGAACAGTTCCTTCAGCATGGACGTTACTTGTTGGCATCGTGTCGGTTTGTCGTGTTTGCTTGCTTCCGTCGCACACGCTACTAATTTGGCCGCATTTTCTGAAACCTTTTCCACCAGCCCGAGCACATCGTCGCTCACGTCGCCGGCAGCGAGCGTACGCAAGCGTTCGTCGACAGTACTGACGCACCGGGCGACGAGTGAACCATCCAGCTCGATGTCTTCACCGGACAGTGCATCCTGCCAGGCTGTCGTTGCCTCCCACAGCGTGTCCTCCGAGAGGTGATCGCTGACAACGCTCTGGATGCTAAAATCGAACAGCGTACAGAACAGAGTCCGATGTAGCTCCGTCAACCGGGCATCGCTGCAGATGACGGGCATAATTTGCGCGAGAAAACTAATGCATCCATCGTGCAGCTCCTCCTTGGTGGCATCGAGCAGCGGTGCCGTGACGGTGTCGATGATTTTCCTGCAGGTTTCCGCATCGATCAGTATCTCGCCGTTGCTGGCAACGAAGAAACACTTTTGCAGCAGTATCATGTTGTCTTTCGTGTTTCCGCTGGCGACACCGACGGCACAGTCGATGATGTTGCTGGACACCTCCGGCTGCGAAAGGAAGAGCCTGATGTTCGGTTCCTGACAGAGGGGATGGCTGAGCGCACGGAGAATGATCCAACACTGGACGGTTTTGTTGGACATCTGGAAATGTAATTGAAATGTTTATATCTGTTTACTTTCTCGTTGATTATTACATAATGCTTTTATTAGTATAGCTATAGAATAGCTATCATAATGATGATTTTTTAAATATTTTTATGTTTTTTGGCTAAATTGATAGAAAACAAACATGCAAAAAAAGTACATCCAATTGTTCAATCCCATCTAGCAGTTCAACGTTAAAGGACATTTCAATTCGCTTTTTACAATCCATGCGGCGTTCATAAACATCTCTATGCACGGAAAAGGTTGCCCTAGGCAACGAAAATAACACACGTAATCATCGTACCCTTCCACGCCAGGGAAGCATTGCATCAAAAAGAAACTTTAACCTTTGCGAAAAACGTTATTGAATATCGTGTTTTCGCACGCCACTACGATACCAAAAGGACACACTCGTTATTGGCAGTTTGCTAGATTGGCACATTACCACCAAACAGGCGGTGCGGTAGATAACAAAAAAAAAACAATGGAAGACAATGCACGCGATGCCATAAAGACCGATTTTTTCGATGGGACCAATAACCTTCTGCATCATGTGCCGCTTCGATGACATAAATCACGGTGGCGTGTGTCTTTTTGGAAGGCTAAAACAAGGTAAATGCCCTTTGCACTCCTGCACGTACCTTTATCCATTTGTTCAGCAGAGCCAACCGTTCCTCGGCGGTTAGATATTTGTACAGGATCATGATCAGCTCCACCACGTACTCGGACTGCGTTTTCGCATCCTGCAACCACCGGGCGAACGGATCAAACAGACACTTGATGTTTTCACTACCGTGCGCCAGAAACACGAACAACTCCCGGCACTGGAATGCGCGCACCAGATACTCCAGCTGCAGTATGTACCCCTGGTCGCGGTCCACACTGATTTTCGCGATGTAAAGCTGGCAAATCCTGTAAACCAGCAGCTGAAGCTGATTTTCGAACCGGCTCGCATGATCACCACTCGTCAGCGGACAGTTTCCACCGTCCACGGCATCGGTGGATGGGTTTTCCACCGCAAACTTGACCCGTTTGTGTGACGTTCGGCGTAAATTCTGCACCAGATCGATGTGTGACTCCGTGATGGTGGCTGCGTTCTCTTTGCAATCGACACTCTGCTTCACCACCCCGTACAGTCGCTCCCAGAACGTTACCAGCAGCCGTTCGTACAGCTGGTGGGTACCACTGTGCTGGCACCAGTGATCGAGCAGGTTGGCCATGTTCTGAAACACGTACTTTCCACAGGCCGCCTCACTCGTTATGCACCACCCAATCACCCCGATAAGATGCTGGTCGAGCAGCGCCATGCAAAACTCCTCCCGTTCCGCTTCCGATCTTTCTTCATCGCGTAGCGCTTGCAGCACCACGTACTGGAACGCTTCGTAGTACGCCTGCGAAACGGCCGAAACGTCCGCCCGACTCGACTGAACCGCCTGCAGTCCTTCGTTCATGCTTTCGAAGAAAAGGTTGTGGAATTTGGCCAACCGTTCCGCACCGAGCACCTGGCGCGTGAAGCCCGACACAAGCGGGAGCATGTGCGGGTACACGCAACTGGCGTTGCCGGCACCGCCACTCTTCAGCAGCTTCCACAGCTTCGGAAACACTGCCTTGTCGAAGTTGAGATGGGTGTGCCAGTCACGCAGATTGGCCTGAATCAGCACGATCGAGCTCCAGACGTGCGTCACAACCGTCGGGTCCGTTTCGTCCAGGAACTGAAACACGCTGGTCGTTACCTGCGCCTGGTGCTTTTCCACCAGAAACGGTGCGTACTGAAGCAGTGCCGACACAGCCTCGAACCAAGCGGCCCTAATAGCGGCCGTTTTGTGCTTGTGGTACGTCCAAAACTTGGGGCTCTCGAGAATGGTGGCATTTTTATCGACCGATTTCTTCAAACTATCTACCGGGATGCGGGCAAGGTAGAGCGCATAGCCCCGTAGGCTGGAGATGAGCACGCGCTGATACTTGTTTTCGCATTCTTCCGGCGTGTGCGATCTACAGACGAAAAGAGGGAATATGGATTGCATTACACCACAAGGAACACTTTCACCGGTAAATCTCACTCACTTTGGATTGCTGAGCGTGATGGCCGTGTGGATGGTAAGATTTTTCGTGTAGTAATCGAGAATCTCGTTCTCGCAGAACACAAACACTTCGCTCACTTTGCTCGGGGGAAAGGCACTGTTGAAGGATTGCAGTGCCGTACTGGCGGCCGGTGCGTACGTATCGTACTGCGACGAAATCCACGCCGGAGCGAGTTGCTTGAGGAATGGGGCGATCGTTTTCCCCGCCCGCGCTACGATGGCCGCTTGCGCTTGCTGCGTTGTCTCGCGCACCCGGTGCTCCGCGTCGGTGGACAGATTGACGAACAGCCGGGGCCAGAAGGGCAGGACCGCTTTGACCACCTCCAGTTCGGCGTTTTTCATGAGTTCGGTGAACTCGAGCAGGGCTTTCGTTTTGGTGGTCGGATCCTTCTTCAGCATCTTGCGCAGCACGATCTGCAGCGTATCATCGAGCGTTGGGTCCAGCTCGTCCACGCTGTGGTTCGGGTCGATCTGTACGAACCCAGGCACGACCGGCATGCTGGTGCTGTCCAGTGCGGCAAACCCGAACAGCGTCGGTACGGATGTACCGAGCAGTTCCGCACTGCGGCCACTGCTCGATGGCTGCAGGAGAGAATCGAAGCAATTCATCGATTAGCATAGATGGTGAAATCGAACCAACAGCTCGCCGCTGTACACTATCAGCAAGGTGTTGTGCAGGTTCCGTGTACACGTCACTCCGCTTACCTTGGTGTTTCCTTTCGTACGTTTGCCACCCATCTTGAGACGCTTTTAGAACTAACACGCAGCACAACAACCCAGCACGGATGTTGAAAGAAGTCAAACTAAAATGGACTGATTTTCCCTCCCGCGGAACACACGCTACAAGAGTTTCACCGAGCAGCGAACAGCAGCAGCAGCAGCAACAGCAGCAGCAGCAGCAACAGCAGCAGCGGTTTCCTTCGCAATACGTACACAGTATCTGTCAAACACAGTTACGGCGCCTGCACGCTAATGTACCTAGGAAGACGTGTTTTCGTGCAGGTTTTATCTAACACAACCAATAAAATACTGCAAACACACACAATTTGTCAAAACATTCAGCGATCCACGCTTATTTCCCACTATTGTTACGAATATTTTTGCACACTCGATTGAAATTTGTCAAGCGTTTTGCTCGCGCGCGTTTGACATGTTTACAAACGGGCCCCAGCGGTGTCATGGTGCATGCTGTCAAAACACGCACGCACACACTCGCTCACATGCGTGCACGTGAAATTCCCAAACAAAAAGCACGTTGTTTTTCTTCGCACCCACCGGAAAATAATCTGTGTTCGAAATGGCCAAATTGCTCGCGTATTACAATCTATGTCCGATAAATAATATTGACGACTTTCTCGGACTGTCACGGGACGTGGATCCGGGGTGTGTGATCAACACGCTCGGGCGGAACATTATATTGGTCGTTAAGGTACGTTGGAATGATGCGCTAGGCAATGGTGTGCATGATGTTTTCACCATTATTTCAATCTGTTTTTGCAGATTAGTAATCAACGCCAAATACGCAGCTGGACCGTGCTGGATCGTCTCAGCAGTAAAGTGGTGTACGATTTTAAATCCGAGCAGTATGTGGCGGTGTTTGGGGGCCGGTACATCCGTTGCTGGGGCCGGGATCACACCGACGTGAACACGGTGAAGAAGATCAAGCTGTACCGGACCGTACAGGATCTATTCACGCTGGAAAATGGCCAAACATTGATCTTGTATAGCGACGGAAGCTGCGAATCGCTAGAAAGTGCGTTAGAAACGAGAAACGAGCATAAATTCAGCCAAGATGATGCGCGAGGCGTCCACAACGTGGACCCCAAAACGCACACGATACGGGACGTGCGGGTGCTGGAGCTGGACAATGGAACACCGCTGTTGACGTACTTCCTGCGCAAAGAGGAGGATGGTTCGGTGGACTTTCACTACGCGCTGCTCAATCCGGCCGATCTGAAAGTGGCGAAGGGTATCGAGCGAGTGCGGATGGTGAGACGTGGCGATGATATGAAGATGGTGAGCGGTTGCGTGGTGGACGGAAGCGATGGTCCTTCTCTGCTGAGCATTTGTAAGTAAAACAATTCGATAGTTGCCCCACAATTCGTTTCTGTAAATCTGGTTCTTCTCTCCAAAAGGGTCCGACAGTCGCATCTTCAATCTGCACCTTTCGCTCGGCCAGTCGCCGAAGAGCGAGGAAGGTGTGGGCAACTTTATCGAGCTGGTGCAAAGTTTCAACGTCAAGGAACCCGTTTCGATGACGGGCATTGGCAAGGATTACGTCGCGGTGTACGCGAACAACAAAAACCAAGACGGCGCAATGTTGGTTCTGTTCAACGTGCAGTTCAAAGTGTTCCAGGCAAAGCAGCTGTTCAAGGTGCACTTCCACGCGTCCCGATTCTGGGTGGTCGATAGCAACATTCTGCTCGCGTTCGGGCAAACATTGGCCGTTGTGCCGTTTAAAATTAGCAAGGAGCAGCTGGCCGATATGATCGGTAGCCAGCGCACGTTCGATCTGTCGCACACGATCGACGACGAGAGCATCAACGAGGAGGGTGAATTTTTCGACGTATATGCTTTCGATGAGATGCGCAGTGAAATAGGTGCTTCCGGCGGCCAACAGAATGGCGGTGAAGACGTTTATGAGGACGATGAGTCGACGACGGAGGATGCGATGGCGCCGCACCGATTGACCGGTGAGCCTGAGTTCGAAGAAGTGCTGCGTACCGCGTACCGACAGACACTCCCCGTCGATTTGGTGGAGTGTCCCGAGCTGCCCGACGATATGGTACAGATAAAGCTGTTCACCAATGCCGACCTCTCGTTGGGGCCGCTCATGTTGAGTGAAAAGTTTGAAATCATGCTCGAAGAATTGGAGCGCTCGGGTTGTTCGGAAATGGAAATCTGCGACAAGATAGTTCCGTGGCTAATACAGGCTAGTCTTACGGAAGATCTGGCCAAATGCCTCAAGCGCTATTCGGTTATCTCGGAGCGGACGATTGTGAGCGCACTGAAATATGCTTTATCGTTGGAAACCGACGACGACGACGACGACGACAGCGGCACCGACGAGCCGATGGAAGATTCCGTCGTTTCGGGTGGGAAATTTAAAATCCCCCCGAGCGAACATACCGACATGCCCAATCAAGACGTTATGGTCGAGGCACAGGCCAACCATCCTTCGCACCGTGACCTGCTGAATGTGGTTCTTTCGTGTAGCTTCAATCGCACCGCGTTGATTCCGTACGCGCGCAAAGAGCTCGATTTCGTCACCGTCACGAAGCTGCTGCAGCACCTCGAGTACCTGCTGGTCGATCCGCTGGCAACGTTGAGCGAAACGTTGCACACCGTGGAAAACTTCGACAGCGACGAACAGACGGTGCAGTGGATCATGGTGCTGATCGATTCACACTACCAGCAGTTCATTCTCTCCACCGAGGAGTCGGTACGCGCCCAGGTACAACGGATGCTGGACATCGTCGAGTCGCATGTTGGCATGATAAAGCAGCTGAATTCGCTTGCCCCTACGTTGCGCCACATGATGCAGCGGAACGCGCAAGAATCGGTACGCGATTCCAGCCAGTGGTACAGCATCGAGACGGTTACTTTGTACTAAAATGTAAAAGCCACAACACTTCCACATCGGATTAGGTGTAAGCGAATAAAGTGTACCCATATGCTTGGATCGGTTGTTTATATTTACACCAAGCTGCAAGCGATGTCCCGAACACGGCAACACTTTACAATAATAACTCACTTTAACAAATTGACATCACACTTGAAAGAGACTTTTGTTTTAGGAGAGATTGTTGCTATGCTTTCGGTTGTTTGATGCTCTCCCGGAGTTACAGCATGGGATTACTTCTTCGTCTGTGCTTCGTATTCGGCGCGAGCCTTCTCGTTGTACTCCTTGTGCCAGTCGAGGTTCATCTGGGCGACGGATTCACCGCGCTCCTGGGCCTTCTTTCCACTGATCACCATCACGATGCAGCCGATAGCGGTCGCGATCATCATGTAGTTGGCAATCTTGATGCGCACCTGGTTGCGTACGCGCTCCATCTTTTCCTGGCTGCCGGCGAGAGAGCAGTTGTTTCAGAGAACTTTCCGAGGGAATAAAAACAATCCGTACCTAATGAAGTTTGGCACTTCCTCGATGGATTTGTAGCGCTTCGCGAAGACCAGCATACGCTTCTCGAGCGCATTCGGTGAGTGGGTGTGGGAGCTGATGTTTGTGCCATTGGTGTTGCCGGCTGCTGGTGTGGTCTTCGTTGGTGGTGGGTTTGGTTTCGGTTCCACTTGCTGCGAACTGAACGGCTGGCGAGTGCTACGTGATCGCAGCATCGTCGTCGATCGCAAAACGCCTCCCGGTGAAGTACGTGCGATTTGGCATGCTGTGCGTAAGTAGTTCATCGTATGCTGCGAGGAAAAGGAAAGCAGAAAGATAGAAAACCGGTCCCGGCGCGTAGAGAAGCAAGTAAGACTGATGCAACATGACGTGACGATGTGCACTATGAGTAAAGGTAGAAAGTACTGAAACTAACTTTCTTAGTTCTAACTATTGATAAAAAAATAAACTAATCAGCTGCTGCTAGTCAAACAGGGATTACACAATACACAGTCCGCTTACACCGAGAGGGGAATCCCGCGAATCACAATCTGCACCGGATTAACTTTCGGATGGATGGAGAATGTGTGTCGGACAAGTGCAACACACCTGTGGCAGCAATTGCAATGAATTAATTTTCTCTGGCGGGTTTTCTATTTATTCCAAAATAAAACACCAACTATGCAGCGCAGTGTTTGCTTTTGCCCTCTGTCCCCCACTCAAACGAACCAAAACACAACACAGCCAATAACAAAAACTAAAGCTGTGTGTGTGTGCAGTGACGTCTCAATCAACCAAACTGCATTGGTGTGTGTAAAATGCTACCGTGGTTTTCATTGTGACATTTGAAAAAGTCGTCGCCAAAAACATCGATCTTTGACAGTGATTGACAGTGAGCGACGCCAGCGCCAGATGTGGTCCGATC
>JXXB01039062.1:0-14626 GCA_000956275.1 Anopheles koliensis | reverse complement strand
GCCCCAGCGTCTCGTTCGTTCCACCTCCATCCAAAAAACCGTACACAAAAGTAAGCGGGAGGAGCGGAATAAACAAAAACAAAAACAAAAAACACAGAGACAAACATTTGCCCACCAACCGATCGAAAACGTGTTGCATGAACGTGTCCCCGCGCTACCCTGTGTGTTGATTTTGGTTGCAGTTTTTTTCTTGTTTTTACTAGATTTTTTTCGTTTTCCAAAGATTCCTCCTGCCCACCGGTGCCCTATCGGTTCAATATTCGCTCGGTTATCAGTCGTGTGTTTTTAAATGCCTAAAGTTAGTTTTCTCCTGAGTGGTACGGTTTATCAATTCGCTTACACTGGGAACATGCGGGAGAGAAAAAAAACGAGCGAAAACGCAAACAAAGCAAACAACAAACCATGGCATAATTCCTCTCGGAGGCGAAGGATGTGTGGGACGAGAGATGTTATTTAAGAAGAAAAAAATCCGTATCGAAAAAAGAATCCATCTGTAAGTTCAAACACAATCGCAGCATTCGAATGGAAAACTCAAACGGACCGGCCATTCCCCCGGCTTGCAGGTGGCGTTCATTTTCAATAGAATGTATCTCCTTATTAGCTGATCATTTCCCGATACTTCAGCTTGTGCTTCGAGAGCATCTCCGTCACGGTGACCAGCTTCTTGAGCGCATTGTTCGCCTTGCTCATGGCTTGCAGCTCCGGCAGATACGACACGCAAATGTGATGCAGCGTCGCGAGTTCACGACCTATAGAAAGAGAGGAAAGAGTGGATTAAAAAAAAGGAAAATAAAATGAACTCAATGGCGGCGAAAACCGTGCGCTTACCTGCGTCGGAGCTGGAGAGCGTGGAGTTGGTTTGCTCCTGCATGCAACCCGGCGGTGGATTCGGATCCGTAACGGACGACAGCTGATCGAGAAACACGATCATGCGTTCCTTGTTCTTTAAGATGAACGGATTTACAACTTCCATGTACGGTTCCTAGGAATGAGGAATGAAATCGAATCGTTAGTGGTCACGAACTGTCAACTGATTCATGCGTGTGACCTCCTACCTTGCCACCGAATTCGACGAGATTGGCCAGATTCTGCAGACACTTTGCGACCATAATCAGCGACCGGGTCGCCATTTGGTGTGGCGTTTCATTGACTAGACCGAATTGACGCGGATTGAGCAGCGCGGGACAGAGGAGGCGCAGAAAGATGAACCCGGATACGACGCGCGTCCGCACGAGCCGCTCGAGGGCCATTTGGCCACCACCGCCTTCTGCAGACAGTTGCAGATGTAGCGCACCGTCCGTGGGCAGGCGTCGGGCGAGGTGAAGATCGATTGCGTCACCTGGTCGAGTATCATCAGCAGGAACTCGGCGTTCGAGCACGCGTCATCGTTCACGTCCATCTTCGTCGGGTTGAGCTCGGCCGACTGCTTGCTGTCGAGTATTCGCTGCACCGTGTCCGAAACGGCCGACTGCAGGAACAGCGTACACTCGGCACGCATGTACAGATCCATCAGTGTCGTGGCCAGCGAAGCGCCCCGAAACAGGGTCGACGTTTCGTTCTCTCTGGCCACCTCCGCCTGGCAGAGGATCCGCAGCAGCTCGGTTTCACGCTTCTCGTGCCGGAATACCTTCAGCAGCGACGTTGCCAGCGGGATACGATCGTTGTGACAGATCTCGGACAGTGCGCGGACCGCATTCAGCTCCGATTCGACGAGCAGCTGCTGCAGCGGGCTGTACTCTTCGCACGGCATCACCAGATCGTCGAGGTAGCGAATGCGCAACCGAATCGAACCCCATTCACCCATCGGTGTCATACCGTTCAGCGGGAACCATTCCTCCGTCTCCTGACCGTTCTTCAGGCTGCACAGATCGACCGTCAGCTCAGCCACCTCCGAATCTTTGCCGCGTTTACCACGACTAAGGACGGTGATCGTTACCGTCACTACGTCCGGTGGTACGTCGCTGGAGGAGGAGAAAAAGTGATTCCGTTAAAAAGAAAATACCAATAAATGCAACCGAAAACAACCGAACCACTACGTACTCGAGAACGAATTCCTCTTCCCACACCGGATCCGGTGCCGTCTTGACGCGCGTCTTGCCCACCTTCACCTGGTTGAGCGAGACAACGCAGTACGGATGCGGTACGAGCTTGAACGGCAGCCGGTGTGCCTCGAGTATCTGCAGATTGAGACAGCGCAGCTCGCGCAACCGCGGTACCTTCGATTGCGCTTTGCTCAGCTGCGAGACGCAATGCGATTTGAGTGCCGATATCCACTCCACGTAGCATTCCTGATTGTTGGCACAGAGATAGGTGATGGTGGCGAGACACGGTAGCGCTCGCTCGACAATCTGGAAGCAGTGCTGGCGCTCCCAAAACGATTCATGGCACTGTGAAGCAAACGAAGTACATTAGATATTATGTAGAGACGGGCGCGTTAAAACAAAAACGCACCTGATACAAGTAAGCACACGAAAGATCGATCAGACCCTTCGGTTTTGTCTTCTTTGGGCTGTCGTAGAAGCAGAGATGCGTTTCGGAACCCTCGACCAGCAGCGCAAAGAACAGCTGCTTCCACTTGGCCGTCTTGTCCGACTTCTTCAGCAGATACCCATGGTGCTTGATGCCCTTCGTCTTCTTCAGCATGTTCTGGTCGCGGCACTCGCGCAACGTGGCGTAAATCTTCTCCGCCGCGCTGGCCAAATTCGTCGGCGGATGGTACTCCGGCTGACTGCCGTTGATCACCGGGTGCATCAGCGTGTGGCCCTCGACGATCTGCTCCTTCCGGTAGCGATTGATGACCGCATCGAGACACTCGAACGTCCGGCCACCCATCAGATACCGCACGCCCTTCTTCTCGATCCGGAACCGCTGGATTTGGTTGTTGATGTGGAAGAACAGCGAATAATCGCCCGGCGAATTGTCGCTCGGCCGCACCAGGAAGCTTCCCGGGCCCGCTTTCACCAGCATATCGACGGCTTCGTTCTTCGTGCACGTCGGATGGAACCACGGGAACACCGTGTTCGGATCGATCGCCGGATCGAGATCCTCTACCAGCTCGCGAAAAATCATGCCCTGCTCACCGGTCCGGTGTGCCGTCACCCACAACCACCCGTCGCCCATGTCGTTGTGCACGAAAAAGATGTCGCCCTTCTGGAACGTCAGCTCATCCGTGTCGGGCATCTTCGTGTACGGGAGAATGGCCACCACGCGCTTCTTATCGTTCACCGGCTCCGGTGGCGGTACCGGTTGCACGAGCCGTTCCCGTTTGAGCAAATCGCTGCACGACGTATAGTACCCGACCAGATCGCTCAGCGAGAAGAACTGCCTACCGCCGATGTAAAAGTCACCGCAAACGGCCGTGATGCGGAAATGGTTAATACCGGTGCGGCCCAGATAGCTCAGCACGTACGAGCCCGGTTTACGGTCACTTTCGCGCACTGGGAAGGACAGAAAAATGACATCATTCTTTACCTCGAATTTGAACATGCCTGCTTGGATGAGAACGACAACTTACCCAGATAACTGCCCAACTTCGTTGTGGATTTCAATCGCTGCTCCGCACTGTATCGATCAAGTCGTCCATGATACCACTCGCTTTCCGGTGGAGCGGTAATGGCCGGTCGATCGAATGCACCTGCGAACGAGGGGGCGAGGGGCGTGAAGGAGAGATCAATAAAACCCGTCATTTTTTCGTTTCGTTTGCGTACGCGATGGGAAAATCCCAGCGCCTCGCTTGAATCACCATACCATTCAGCGTAGCCGGACCATCGAACTCGTCCTGGTCCAGTTCCTGGGCGATGTCGGCCAGATCGATCGCACCACCACCATCTTCCGAGCCGGTCGACGGTGAGCCGAGCTTGTCGCGATGGAAACCACCACCCAGCGCCCCACCACTGCTGCTCAATCGCATCATATCACCCATGCTGCCGTATGCACCCCGCCGTCTTGTTGTTGGCACACGGATTCACACTTTCCTAGCGTTTCGTTGCTTCTTCGTCCTTCTTCGCGATTTTTCTCACTCGGTTCCTTTGTTCGCACCGCCACGGCAAGCGCAACGGAACGCAGCAGCAACGGCAGTAGCTAATGCATTACACTGCTGGTGCACCGATGTCGATTTTGCAACCGCACTACAACTGAAAAGAAGAGAAACAAAGCACGCTGTAGAAACTCTGTCGGCAGGAGACCCTTTTTCCGATGCGTGTTTCGCCCGTTTCGCGCACCACCCGCCCCGCCGTCGATACCACCTCGCTCACGTTGGGTCGATTCGAAGGGAAATGGGGAGAGAGAGAGAAAGAGAGAGAGAGCAGGAAAAAGAAAAAAACAACAAACTACGAAACATATTTGGGAAAGAAGGCACACGCACACACATCGCTACACGGTTGCGGCGAGTTTTGGGTGAAAGTGGAAATTGATTTGTTTTCCTCGAACCTCGCACACACACACGCACGCACGCACATGCACTTGATTTCTTCCGCATCGACGCACTCCAAATGTGCGGGGATAAAAACGACCAACCCTTGAGGGAGTAAACGCGGCCCTCAACGCAAGACGGGGGGTCGATGTTTTCTTTGATAATACTTTCGATTACTCACATCACTCCCATCCGAGGACGGCCGATTGGTAGCGACGACACACCACGATCCTTCCGACATTCGCTACACCATTCTGCGGTCCTCCGCATGCAAGAACCGATGCGTTTTTCACATCCGCCGTTTTCCACAATTTCCACGAGCACAATTTTAACACTGATTAAAAGCTAGTAGCCTTTTTCTCCACACACCACGATAAGTGATGCTGATTAATCGTCGACCAAAAAGAGAAAGAACTTCGACACATACACGCACACAGTAACCTCATCTCCGGAGAAAATAATCTCCTTCCCACATGACGTGCTCTCAAAACAACGGCGCATCCAGTTTTTTTCTATCCTGCTCAAAGTGTACAGCTGCTGTTTTCAATTTATATTTCTCGTTTATTTCCAAAACTACTTCCCGTGTTATTCGTTTGTGGCATTGGTGCTGAAATAAAGCTTTCACAATACATCACTTGTTTATGAAAAGAATAGTAAATTACATTAAAAACAATAACCTTAGGCCATCGATTGATTTTGGTGTACTGAAAACAAACCGAAAACAGACCATAACTTTTCCTACAACTTTGCGAGAGCATGTCATGTGGGTGAGCTTGGTACATCTCTCTCCCTGCTGTCAAAATTACGGGAGAGGTTTGTTTACATGCTCGTTGACATTATCTGTTTCAATACTTCAAAGACGGTTCGAATGCAATTATTCAGTTTTGAAATTCCAGACTCGCTGCGGTTTAACAACCAACTCTACTAATTTATTACATTCAAAATAGGCGCTACTAAGCTAGTCATTATGTACAGAAGAGCTAGATTTTACAAAACCTAATACAAACACAACAAAATCCATCTAGCCGGTGTGCTGCGGAAAGTGGGAATCGGCGGAACATTGCAGAATGAAGCAACAACGAGCGTCTAGATTTAGAGACTGAATGATTCACCACAACCACACGTGCCTTTGATGTTGGGATTATTGAATACAAACTCCGACGACAGTTCCGTTTCAACATAATCCATTTCGGTGCCTGAAAAGTTAATGCCATGCAATATTATTGAAAGCAATCCTCCGGGGTGGCATTCATTTCACAATCCTACCTAAAAGGGACAGTTGTGCTTTTTTGTCGATCAGAACTTTGACTCCATCCTGGATAACTTCTTCATCCATTTTGTCTACAATGAAAAAAACAAGAAATTTAATAACGCAATGAACTGAGTACTAGTATCAAACGTCATGATGGAATTGCGGGTTTGTCGTGGTTTTATGTAATCACTTCCACGCGTGGGTCATCTCACGAACCTTTCGATGCTGCATAGTCCAGTGTGTAGGACAATCCGTTACATCCTCGTTGCCGCACGCCTACCTTTAGACCAATCTGTAAACATCGAAACTCATTAAAACCCGAATAATGCTTTCCCCTGGTCGAGCGAACTTACAAATTCGTTTTTGCCTTCTAATAATTGTTTTATCCTGTTCACTGCTGCCGGTGTCTGTTGGGAAATTTCATAAAGTAGAGCAAAAAGAAAATAGAAATCATCCATAGCACACTTTGTATCGCTCACAGGAGCTCCGGATCGATAAACCTCACCAGCGATAGTGCAGCTCGCATAGGCAGCAGTTTCCGATGTTTCACAGCACGCACGGTGGCCGTTGCCACGATTTTAGATGCCATTTCGCAGAGGAATTTGCAGCACTCGTCGGGATCGGTTGTTTTTCTGCAAAAATCAATACACAATCAACATTTTATTTGCGTTTTGCCTGCTATTTCACAACAATTTCATCCACACACCTGCGAGTTACAAAAACAATCCAATTTTTGACAGCGCGCTTTTGACAGTTTCTTTGTTTTGGTTTCGTAATCGTTATTTTTATTTTGAACGTGTTCTAGATTCCAATGAAAAATGGTTGCTGTTTAAATTGTTAGAGACAACTATTGTGATTTTAATATTGAATTCTAACAATACATTATTTTAAAATAAATCAAATCATAATTAAGCTTGAAAATAACCGTTTTCTAATTAAAATTAGTAACAATATTACCAAGGGCAATAAGTGCATATTTTCATACTAAAACAAATGTGTCTACACTAATTGCTGTGCAATTTCATAGAAAATTTTCAAAATTTCCACTTTGAGAGACAAGAAAACAACAACAAAAGTCTGCCGTCTCTGTCGCGCTCAGATGTCATTCTGCGAACAGACGATTGTTTTTACCAGCCCGATTCGGAGCGATCCGTATATAAAGGCAACAAGATGTGTTCAATTGATGCTTGATTTTCATCCCCAGAGCAACGATCTATTCCCGGTGCGGTGAAAGGAAGCTGTGCGAACAACAACGCGGTACTTGGTGCGCGTTTCAGTGGATTTAGTACACGTGAGAAAATCTGTGGTATTCCCGCCTGAGTCAGTGGTGGAAAATGGGGCAGGACGATGAGGACATTGCGTTCAGCGAGAAAATTATCAACGAGATTGATGCGGTGTTTGCAAGAGATCCTGATTTGTAAGTATCGCCAGTATTCCTTCTTACGAAAACATCGGAAACCTGACCATCATCGCATGCCCGGAATAGCTTTCGGGTCGAGTAGCGATCGTGTCTTTTTTTTCGCGAAATGATGATTACAGAAAGTGGAACAACATCTCATCACTTGCAGCGCTCGATCAACGGCATTGATCTCGTGCAGGAGGTCAAATAAATTAAGCGAAGAATTAAAAGAAAGGAACGTGCGTGTGTGTTCCCAGCTACACACCAGCTTCGGAGGAAACTACAAATGAACCAAGACACGAAGCATTTCATGTCGCTTGCACCTGTCCATTTGGAGCGATCTTTGCGCGTTGTGTCCTTCGCAATTCGCTTCATGTTTTCCGCACCGTGCTGGAATTGTCTTGCGTCTTTTATCGCGTGAAGGTACCGTGGCCTTGAATCCGTCGTCTGTGGAGAACGAAAAACCGCTTTACGGCGACGTGCTCTGCAAAACGATCTGTTTGTGCGCACCATGCAGCATCACTTTCGTAGTTCGTCTGATTGGTAGTAATTCCGCATAATTGGCGGTAGCAATTTATTTTGATTAAGATGGAACGCGGGTCGGGCCCACGTCGTTGGCATTTGGCCAAATAGCTGCCTCTCCTGGAGCTTCCGTAGCACGGCAAACAAAAAACAACTCTCCCTTTCATTTCCGTTTTGTTACCTCGTTTCGTTACAGAGTTGGATTCGAAATCATACCGATGCCGCTGAATCAAAACAAGTCTCCGGTCATACACGTGGAGCATAATCTCGGTCTGCAATCGTGGTGCATTGAGTGTGTGTACACGTACGCGCATCGGTTAATTCTGCAGTATCGCAACGAGTGGCTTGCCTCGAATGCACTCCCGATCGGCTGCGGGTCTGGCGCATGGAATGTTTCTCAGAAAGGTGGCAAGGGTGGCTGTGGAGATGCAGGGGGATCCGGTTGTAGCGCGGGAAACGGTGGAAGCGTACCTATCGTCAAGTATCTGAACTGTGCCATACTGATCAACCCCGATGTGGCCACCTTCTGGAACCTACGCCGCCAGCTCTTTGCCAAGAATCGATTGGACATCTCGAAGGAGTTTCATTTCTCGACCCTTGTACTCAGCAAAAAACCCAAATCGAATGAAGCTTTCGCGTACAGACGCTGGTTGTATCTGTTTCAAAGTGAGTAATGTGTGAAAAATTACATCCGTCGATCGGACGGCATAGAGAAACCATGCTGTGAAAAACGTTTTCCATTAACACCATCATCGTTACTGGCTTTGCAGGTTCGGACGCGATAGACTGGTCGTTCGAGATAAGTCTGTGCGAAAAGTGTGCGGACAAGAGCAACACCAACTATCACGCTTGGAGCCACCGACAGTGGGTGCTAATGAAGGCACCGAACCTGCTCAAGTACGAGGTTTATAAAACGGAAAAATTCATCCGGAAGCACATCCACGACTACAGCTGCTACAACCATCGGCAGTTTGTGCTGTCGAAAATGTTCGAAATGTGCTACTACGACGAGGAGGACGACGGTGTGGAGGATCTGCCCGAGCATGTGTCGAGTCACGGCCGCAAATACAACGCTCTCTGCGAACTGATCGAGTCGCTCACGGGCGATGTTGGATCGTCTTTCCCCAACCCACCGGCGGTGGATAATCTGCTACGCTACCTGCTACCTGCCATTACCAAAGAGCACGAATTGAACCAGCTGCGTGTGCGAACCTTCTTGTACTGTCTGAATTTGGCCGCATACGATCTGCGTATGTGCGTTGAGCTGACCACCCTGTATAGCCCGTCACAGGCACTAGAAAATCATCGGAAGTTTATGGTTAAATTTCTTATCGACCGACTGAGGCACGGATCGGGATGGATGCTAAATACGTCCGCCGCTATCTACGCCAATCCCGGCGGTGGCCAACAACCGCTGACGAAGGTGACCCGACTCGACGAAGACGCTAGTGCGTTTTTACAAGCCCTAAAGGCGGAGGAAGTACGCCGAACGGTAGCCGACCCACGGCACGGACAGTGGTGCAAATCGTTCCTGGGAATTGATCCGGAACAGTAAGAGATCACAGAACAAACAATCAGTACGTGCAATTCGGTCTCGTTTCGGTAATGTTCCTAGTCAGAAGAACCGCTATATTAACGTGTTGTTGGGCTGTCCAAAACGGTCGACCCATTCGCAATGCTTCTCACGTGCTGCTGTGTCAATGTGATAGCGAAGTTACGTTTTCGAATCAGAGTTTATGATTGTGTTTTGTATGTCGAAAACACACAAACTAAACGAAATACCCACGTTTTTGCGGTGCAAATCTCTGCTGCTTCCCTACCATCTCTCCATCTGTCGAAACCCTGCATTTTGCACAAGCTCGATTTCTTAAGTAGTAGTGAATTTTACTTCCTTAACAATCAATAAATACAAATTATTTTTTAGAAACTATTTAAGTTTTTTGTTATCTGTAGTTCGCTTATTAATTTGATAAAATAACGAAACCGATTAACCGGTGTTTTAGATAGTTCTCTCGTCTAACCACCACTTAACCGTCATGTTCACATGCGCTCTCTCCCACCAGATGCAACAGAACCCCGCGCGTTTGCTTGTGTGCGTGTGTTGCACAAATGTTATCTGTCAAGCTTGTTGTGACAGAAAGTGCGTGAAAATCGGAAAATGTTCAATGAAAACATGTCCTTTCTAAAGTGTGTCCGTCTGCCGGCAACGTGCCTTGGTTGCACCTAGCCGTGGACGAAAACGGAAAAAGGTTTTAGCGTCCTAGTTTTTGTGTGCAAACGGAAAATTGTGGAATCGAACAGTGCGCGGTGATTTGTATACACACGGGGTGTTTCGGAAAACAGGTTGAAATTTTGTGTGCAGATTGTCGAATTGCGTTGGAAAAGTGTCGGGACCAGTAAGTATTCAAAAAGGAACTAAATCCTAATGACGCGATCGGTGGGAATTTTTTTCCAAATGCGCTTCCCTGTTGAAAAGGGAGAAAAACGAATTCTCTGCTATTACCATGGTAACCATGAATGTGTGTTGTGATTCATAAGGATGAGAGCATCGATGTAGAAATAGGGGTTGTTTTTATCTCCAAGCCAGTGCGTAGTAATGGCTCAATTTGCCAATAGTATCGTGTTCTACAAATCTACCACAGCAATTGTTTACGCGCTACACTACCAATACCATCAGCTTCGCAATAAGGGTGGATTCCGCTGGGGGAGGGGTAGCCTGTGTCTGTCAAGAAAATCGACCGCTATGAACTAGAAGCCGTAAGCGAAGGATTACATCACAGTATGCTGGCGTTGGTGAGAAAGAGATGGCTGAACGGTTGTCAAAAGTGTGTGGGAAAAGTCCTTGAGTTAACTTTTTTTTAAACACTTACATTCTTCCATTACTCTTTGCGGATAGGAATCAGGTGAGCTGTTTGGGGTCTATTTACGACTTTATTTTCTAATAAGAACCAAACATTCCTCGCACCATCCGTGTCTGCTCCAGCGCTCATAAACAAACGCACAAACATACACCTCGGGAATGTCGGATAAAGAATCGCAAGACACATGCGTGTTGGTACGCCGGCAGTGAAAAAATACAATTTCCACCCCGCGGGCCCCCCTCCCCCGTTATCCTTTTGCACCTTCACGCCCGAGCCGCTGTCGGCAACCGCTAGCTGGACGGAGAGTAAGAGAGTTTTGGGAAAAGGGAAAACTCGCGTTGGCAAAGAAAGTGTAAGAGCGCGAGCGAGACCGCGAGAAAGAAGCGGGCGAACGAGAAGGAGCGATGCTGGAGCAACCAGGTGGCCATGGATGGTCCATCAAATGGAAGCATAACTCGCAGTCTTCCACCTGATATTCTGGAGGCGTGTTGTGCGTGTGAGAGCTCGTTCAGTGACGGAAGCCAATTCCCAGATCCGGTTGTGTACGCGAAAGTCCTGCGAAGTGAGCACCCTGGTCCAGCCGGTCCCAGTTTTGCCCTTGGAAAATGAAACACCAAGCATTGTTGGAATAAGCAGAACTAACAAAAACGCCTCGTCTTGTGTTCTCGCGGGGAGGGGGACCATCCCAGGCTACTTCGTTAACGGTTGCCAATCGTTCGATGGTAGCGTGATCGATAGACGAGACTGAGAGTGCTCTTTTATATTGGTGTGTTTTTTTTTTCGCTGTGCGGATTATTACTCCCTACATTCTGCACCATGTTGCAGAGCAAAGGCGTCCCAATGAACTGTCTTGCACACGTCAGATTCTCGCTCGTACCACGGCAGGACCTGCGGCAACAGTGAGTTGGCCGTGATCGTGTGAAACCGGTCAGCAGGAGGAGGCATCCAACGGTGTCGCGGTAGTGATGTGATTCCCTTGGTCAACCGGTGCCTCGGGTTCCATTTTTCTTCCCCTGCCGCTGTGTCCAGCAACGTCCGGGAAAATGCTACGAAAAAACCGTAGCCTGGCCGATCTGAAAGGGTATGTGCGCGTGTGTATGTGTGTCAATATTGTGAGACGTGTCCATTTTCATCCTTCCAATCATCTCTCAATCCTATAAAGAGGCTTGTTACAGCATCTCTAGTGGTCCGTCACGGAGTTCATGGTTGTCATCTCGCGTAGCTGTCAGTGTGCATCTGTGTGTACGTTCCCTGCAACTCATGCTCCCCATACATATCCCCATAGTTGCTATACTTTCCCGAAATGGAACCGTTCCAATGTCACAAAGATAATGCTCGTATTTCGTTACATAATTGGAGTACACATTTATTTCATTGATTTTCCCCCTCCATCCTGTCCGCCTCCGCAGAAGGCTTTTTCCAGGTATTCCGCCTGCAAACCAATAAAATTGCCTAGCAACGCGGAAAGACATCTTTTACTGAGCAATCACCTTTCGAACACCGTTTGATGGGAAACAATTTTGATGTGTGGCCCAGAAAATCGTCGTCCTGCGGAGGTGATATGTCACAATCATTTGCCGATTATGCTGGCAAACGCGAGAGCATGCCGAGTGAAGAGAGTCGGTCTGGAGATTGAGAGCATTCAATGACGCTTTCTAATGCTAAGAACGCCTGTCTGGCCCCAAACTCTTCACGATGGGATAGCTCAACGGGCGAAAAACGAAAAAAAAAAACTAGATGTGCCGTAACGCCCGACCAAAAATCCACTAATCGACTAGATTATCCTTCGTCTCAATAAACTTTCCTAATTAACTGTCTTCATCTCGGTGAAGGAGGTTCTGTCGATAAAAGGAGAGCTCAACCACAACCACGGAATCGTTTTTAAGGCTTTAAGGCAATATTCCAGAATCCCAATTTAAAATTCCCATTTGTTTCACAGAAACACACTCACCCTTTGCTCCCTCATCCTTGCGAAGAGATTAATTTAATAAATTTAAAGCTCGCAACACACCCTCACTCGCAATATTCCTGGACACAATTGTACGAGAATTCAAGGAGAAGGTTGGCTTACGAGAAAAAAAAAACCCTTTTTTCCGTTTTCTTCTCTCCCACGCAAACCGCTCGTTCCAGATCGCCCCGCAAGGGCTTGGCAAAAACGTTCCATGCCAAGGGCGGCATTGTGGCAGCCGAGTGTGCTCGCCTGGACATTGAGGGGTAAGTGAAGCCCGGTGGCCTTTTCTTCCACTTCATGTGCTGCAAGTGCAGCTCACAGCCGATAACCGATTCCGCTTGTTACCAATACAGGAACGCGCAACTGCATGTACGCTCCGTAATTGTACATTTTTTTAAAGCATTAGAATAGATATTGACCCAGCGTAATTTGTTCACTACAAAACAAACTGAACAAAAATCATCAACCCACCCGCACCACACACACATACCCATACATACATCATCTGTTGCATAATTGTTGTGTATAAATGTTGCATGAAATGGTTTTACAAATCAACTGCAAATTATACGCTCTGTTTTATTCTCCCATCAACTATTTCATCTTTCCCATGTCGTGTTGCACTTTATCTCTTTCATCTTCCAGTCATCGTTTGATCGTACGGATTAGTGTAGATGTCTATGCCGTAATCGCGTTGCTGTCGGCCAGCTTGTATTTATTCGCTATTTTATTGCAAAAATCAAGCCAAACAACTCCACCGTGCAAAAAACCTAAAAAGAAAACAAAATCTACATTCTTCCTTGGCATCTCCAACCGTGAAAACTTTATGCAAACAATCGAAGGAGGCGCAGAAGTGATTTTAAATTCAGTGTCGATAATACTGCAATGGACGTCCCAGTGGACGGCACTGTTCGGTGACTTCGGGAGCGCTTGCCAAAACCGTGCAGCGATTTTGCGAACGTTGCAGAAAGAAGACTCCTTAAGTGTCGTTTGTTGTGAATATCATGAATATTGAATTTGAATTTTTCTCCCGTGGCTGTGGACAGTGAGTGAGTGGGAGCAGCACTTTTTGACGTTCCATTCTCAGGAACGACCTCCTTACCTCCTGTCTTCCGCTTCAGCTACGTTACCCAAGAGACGCATAAAAGGGAAACAGAAATTTGTTTCAGCCCTTTCGCGCAAAGTACTGCCAAAATCTACTGCCAACTTTATCCTTACCGATTAAGTTGACTCATGTGTGCGAAAACCGCGCGATATCTTCCTGCAAATAACTCCCTCCCACAAGTGTCTGAGATTTTTATTGTTTATAAAACAACAGCTGTGACCAGCTCAGCGGGTGCTTTAACCATGTCTTAACGAGCTGCTGATAAGATAGTGATGTTTTTTTTCGCTTCTTGTTTGTACCAATAAAAAAAAAAGAAAATCAAACCGAACAGGTGTTCTGGAGCGTGTGTGTTACTAATGGCGATGTGCGAAGAAACGAGATTGCAACTAAGAAGACCGAACCGAAAGTGTCTAAGTATGATGTTTCGTACGCAGAGGAACACCTGCGCCTAATTTATCAACTTTGACAACGGGTGTATTTTTTTTTTTGTTGTTTTCTTTACGTCGACTCCTTTCCCGATCTCAGTAACGTCGGGACGTCGGTTAGACTTTACGACAGCACTGTATCATCGTCAGCCGTGCCGTTCAAACAGTTCGCTCAACGTCTACTACGATTCGTTCTCCTAAACAGTGTAAAGTGTTGGTGGGTAAAAGTTTCCAATTCCATCTCTTGCGGTGCTCCAGACATGTCCCAGCAATTACGTCAACGCGGCCAGCTTGTAATAAACTACGTTTCAGATGGGGACGGCAATAAAAGAGCCACTGTCAACTGTGGCCACCTTCGCGCCGGCACCTTGCCCTCGAAAAGGTGGCCGGTGCCTTTTTGTGTGATTCGCAGGCGTGGTATCATTTGCATTCTACCGGATGTGCTTTTTTTGGACAATGGTTCGGAGTGGTGGAGGCGTGTTGTGTACTTGTGGCAGTACGGTGGTGGTTGCGTACCGCGTGTCCCTCGTTTGCGGTCTCGTGGGTGAAGTGCAGAGCCGCGTGCAGTTTGCTGTGCGCCGATAATTAAGCGGCTTAACTAGTGATGATTATTAATCGCGTATCGCGCTTATCTTGCACAACTGGTGCGCTGCCCCGGGGTGCAGGTGGGGTAGTTTTATTTAAGGGTGAATGAAACGCA
>JXXB01039034.1:0-10848 GCA_000956275.1 Anopheles koliensis | reverse complement strand
TACTTGACCACAGGCCAGCTAAAAATGACCAAAACAACCCACCCATTTACAATGCAAATAAGTTGTGCAACGTTTTTCGAGCCGTGCATTTAAACGTCCAGCACATTCGGTTCGTCGCGTTCGTCCAATTTCAATCCATCGCGGCTCTTCTGACTCATCCACCACAAATGATGCCACGAGGCACGCTGACCAGTTAAACAGCTAACGATGTTTACGTTCTACATTGGCTTCCGCCGAATAACCGAACGGAGCATATCAGCGCGATGAAAACCAACACTGACCACAGCTGGACGGTGTAAATTTGTTCGTATTTGTTGCCGTTGCACAACCATTTACCATACAACCGCCCGCTGGCCTTAGCGATAAAGCCCTCGCGTTCTGTAAACAGGATATCGGAATTGGTGATCGAAATTCAAAATTTATGGCCATCAATGTCCTGCCCAACTGTCCGGCCGTGCTTTGCTTAACCGAACCGAAAGTACCTTTTATTGCGCCTATCATAGCTCCGGCACCAGGCGAACCGGATTCGTTTGCGTGATCTGATCAACGGCTCGAGCATCATTTAGTCATCACGGGCTATAGGGAATGAAGCCTAATCTCGACTAACAACCATCGCTGAAACCGCGACATTACGCGCGTACGGGATGAACTGTGCTTTCAACAATGCCTAAAGCTAGAAACTGAATCTAATGATAACTGTTTCCCTAATGTGCTTCGGAATATGGGCTGATTAGCGGACAGCTTTCAAGCTCATTTATAATACATACGTATGTTATGCAAATGAGCTGCTCGAAAACTGTAACGTATATTTTTGAAGTAGATTGTGAATGTGAGAAATTCCTAAGCAGCCTTTTTACCCCTGCCGCAATTTACAAGGGATGAAGGGATTGGTATGAAAAGTATCTTAGTTTGTACAATAGATGTCCGAATTTCACTGTTAATTAAGAAAAAGCTTAAGAGCGCAAGTAACAGATTTTTTTTTGATTCATGATTGATAGTTGATTTCTTGTGCGTTATGTGTCATAAAAGACATTTATTGTTTTTATGTTACGACAAGCAAATACTATTAGTATATTGTTATGCCATTATTCCAACACGCCATCCAACCCGTTTTTAATGGATTATAATACGAATTCAATAATTTTCTACATTTTTTATTGCTCTAGACTGATATCCTAATATAAAAAATTGCTAGACTAATATCCGTCTAAGAGCAATGGCTTTGACGACTAAAAGTAATAATATAACGTTAAAAGTCATAAACAAAAGGTGCTTGAGAAAATGAAATAAGTTTTTCCATTTCAATACGTTAAACGTTACCGAAGCCTGTTTGATCGATACGCTCGGCGCAGATCATCTAATGATTCTCGTTATTGAAATTCCTTCGTTAGAAAACCATTCCGCATCTCTGCCCATTGGCCGGACCCTTGAAACAGTACTCCAGGCCGACGATTGTGCTTGATTTCTTGTTGTGCGCCTGCCGGACGTTTGTCCGGAGCCGTCGCTTCGATGAAGGAAAAGTGAAGAAAAATAAATTATTTGCATTTTGATTTGCACACTATCCGATGAATGGTTGCGGTTGCATAATTGATGCTGGCCTGCCGGAAAACCAGATGCGGATGTGGATGCAGATACTCGCTTCCCGAGCGTCCCGAGCGTCAGGAGGCTGTGCCGACCAACTTTTTCTGCATCATTTGTTATGCTAATAAGTTGCTAAGTGCTTCAAAAGTTGGTGAACGATAAAAACAACCAATAGGTAGGCCTCCGGGTGGACGTTGACCACTGCATCCTTTTATGTTGATGTAGTTATTGTTCCGGCGCAGAGTGAGCTTCTGGAAAGCCGGAATGCTTTGATGTTTATCTTGGTTCGCGTTCCGATTCATCACTGCATTTGCAATCTCTTGCTCAAGGGCCTTTTTTTCGTTGTGGAGTACGAGCATTTCAAAGAAAGCTATTGTAAAGCTAGTACTTTTGTTTCAAGATAAGTTTTATCCGTTGCATGAAATGTGTCGACTACGTATACTATGTTTTCTTAACACATCGAAAACATTTTTTTAGCCTTTGATTGAACCACCTTTCGCCAAAAAAATTGTACAAACCAAATCATCACAACGGCCCATTAATGGTCGCATGATCGGGCGCACCCTAATTGGAATTTTAATAAAATACGAACCATACACCAACGCCTTGCCGCAGCAGTGCAGAAATACTTGCCTCATTCGGTCGTTTGCTGAAACGTGAGTTATGAACAGTTTGCCGTATTAAGCGTGTGTCATGTACATTTTGCCCTGGCACTTCCTGTCGGCGGGCAACATTGCTCAAACTCTATTTTCACGTCATCACACCATACATCAGCACGTTGTGAAGGAAGCAGAAGCTCTCTGATTAAAATTTTCCTTGCAATATGTCCGCCCTTGGTCCGTCGTCGTAACCGAACGATGCACGGTGTAATTTTCCGGTACTCCTCGGTACGGTGCAGTCTGTTGACAGGCACGTTAGTTGGGACACACCGTACAAGTTCATAAATCATTCGGATTACAAAACAAACAAAACAACAATTAAATTCGGTGCCAACTGTCGGCAGCACACCGGGAACGCCGGACTTCCTGGCTGCAGTGAAATTTTAGCTGCAAGGAGCATCTGTGTTTGCGGGAAGATATCAATTAATTTCCAACCACGTGGCAATTATTTCCGCACACACTAATAGCCGGCAACAGTAGCGGAGACCACCAGGGAGGGAGGAGGTATCAAGTTTCCGGGCTTGGTGCTGTCTCAGATGAGATCCAGGACCTGCCGAGACTCCCGGGCCTGGTCAGAGCAAACTGAGTGCGGTGCATGACAGCAAATGGTGCTTTCAGCAGCAATTACTGATCATATTACATGTTGCTTCGCAGAAACAACTTTCACTCGTACGATAAAGGGTTGCGGAGCGGAAGCTGTGGCGGACATATGTTTCCGTAAGATAATTGTAAGGTGATTTGTGGTTACTATTTATTTGTGCAGATTTTTCGTAGCTTCATACTGCACAGAGCAGGCGTGAGTGTATTATGTGGATGTTTGCGGTGCGTAAAGATCCGTGTTTGTGAAAACATGGTTGGAAACGAGGTTTTGTTGCCTCTTGGTTGAAAATATTACTTGTCTTTTACCGTGTGTTCTGGGTTGAAAAGAATCATCCTTATTTTTGATTGACTGAAGAACGAATGTATGCAATTCGTTAATTTATGATAAACTTAAACTTACGACTCTCGATAAAACTTCTTTATCGATTCTCGATCTTTATCGACTCTCGATAAAACTACAAAGCTCAATGCTGTTCGTATTTGAAACCCTTTTTTTCTAAAACATATCAAACCGCTCCACATTCATCATCAAAGCGGAACAGAAAGTATGATGGTTAGTATGCGTGAGGCGCGTGTAGACAATATGCAAACAGCCACAATTTCGTACCTGACCGTACCGGGCAGCCGGGCAGGATGGCAATTATGTTGCAATTTGGACGTTGTCTATGTTTGATCGACACAATTATTGAAGCGACCTTTCCGTTTGCATCCTTTGCACGGAGATGAAATTTGGTGCAGGTGTACACACATAAGCGGGCCAATACCGTCATCGTTTGGCCAAACTGCTTCCCCTCGGTTGGATACGATGGCCGGCTTTGGTTTGCTGCTGACCGCGACACTGGCGATTGTGGGTTCGTAAATTAGTTTGATGTGATACTAATTAGGGCTATAAACAATTATTATCCAATTAAAACTATAATCAAACGAAATTAATCTCATTTCGGTGCGTGGCGTTCGCGCCGAGGTGGGAAAATGTTTGCACAAGAACGCTGGAAACACAACAATCGAATGTGGAAGTTTGCGAACCGTAAAGCGAAACTGACGACTGTCTTTTAGTAAATAGAGTAGATTGGCACGAAGGAACCTCGAAACAAACCCATCTGTATGAGGTCTGTATTTTTTGTTTGTACTTTTAGTTGGATTCGTCATTTGCATCCAACACTCTACGAATAGCTAATCTAATCAAGTGTATCAAATTTTCGTTCTCACTCTCCACCAATAGCCACTAATACTAGTATCTTACATCATAAATACACATATTAGTTTTAATTTGAATTACGTATAAACTAGTTTCCCAACTACTACACATTTTCCTATGATTATTGCCTATATACGCATGATAATGGATGAGAGAGTGAAATACCTCTGATCGGTTATGGTGAGAGATCGTTAGCAATCTAGGACATTTCTCCCTTTGGGGTAATTGACTGCAATTTATCAAAGTAGCTGGGATGCAGATCTGCTCACTGATGAATGCAAATGAACTAATTTACTGGAAGTTTGATGGAAACGGTGTCATATTTTCCATTGCATATGAACGATAACGATGAAATCTCGTTCGTGTGGATCCTTCCCGGAAAACTACCGGAAGCCAACTAATAAAATTGTGTAATATTTTCAAAAATTCCTCGCTGCGGTTTGAAGAACATACATTTAAAAAGCTTACTAATCGATGAATAGTAAAACTTCTGGTTGCTTCTCTTGCTCGCTATATCCAAAATAATCTTTCGGCAAAATGTTTCAAGTCACATCTACAATCTATTCCGATTTGATTATGTTTTCATCACCGCGATGCACGCATTCATATTCAACAAACTCATGTTCATATTTTGTAGCATAAAAGTTATGCAAATTTTAACCTCCATCTTTACGACCAGCTCAGCTGTGAGCGGTGTAAAGTTCGTGTCGGTAATTGGTGCCAATTATTTTCACAACACGTCCAAGCAGTAGCCAAAGGGTGGTCAAATGAATAAATTTCCGGTGGTTCCTTCGTGATCGTAAAGGCTAGCACACGGCCCCGAGTGCCCGTACGAGTGTGATAAAATTAATCTGAATTACATCCGTGCTTTCAATGGTGCCGGGTTGCAAAAGTTAAGAAATTAATCAAAGGACCATCTCCACATGTGATGGTAGGAAGGGATGAGGGGGAGAGAGGGAAAGGAAAACACCGCACCCATCAAGCACACCCGGGCCTGAGTAGGCCAACCGAACGACGGACACAGGAAATTTATGTACAAAACAAAGTGTAATTAACTTGTCACGTTGCATGAAGTTTAAATGTTCAACCTCACCGTCGGTGGCCATTGATGTAGCCTTACGTTGCGCCGCGCTGCTCTGCACGGGGATGGATCGAGCGATGGATCATCTGGTGCATGCTTTAGTGCTGTTTTTGGTCCATTCGTCGTAAGTTGCTATTGCAGTTCGTGTAGCACAACCATATGCGCGGTACGCGGTAGCGCTAAAGCTTACACATGCAATGGTTGCTACACGAAACATAATTACTACACGTTGGCATTAGCTATTTGCTTCCTCGTACACAACACCTGATTACTGTTTCATGGAGTTTTCTTTTCCGAATAAAGGCCAAAGCCGGCGAATATATGACAATAAGCTAGCCAATGCCTGGTTAAGCGGTTTTTAAAGATTCATATGATTAAAGCACTCACGCAAGTGAATTTTTCAAATAAAAAATAAAATAAGAAAGAAAAAATGTATATTTAATTATTAACCAAACTGATTTTACCAAAATGTAATTTCATTCACAATTATATTCTCTTTCGAACTCAATCACACATCTGTTCGTATCTTTGTCGAAATCGATGTCAAATTGGTTTCGAGAAATTTAATTTCAATGCGATATTTGGTTTGAGAAAAATATATCTTACATAGTCGTTTGAAAAATGCAAATAACATGGAAACATTTTATACTGCACCGGTCAACCCTATCCTTCAAATATTTCGGCTTAAAGCTACCGCTCAAAGTCAAGAACATAATTCTAATGCGCACGATGATTTCATGTCACACGCAAACCACCGATCATCTTGTGCTCATGCTCATGCTTCCCTCGTCCATTTCGAGAAACTCATCAGCCCCGGTTGGCCATCGGACATTGCCAAGCAGATGGACTGGTGCACCGGTGACAAAATTCAATTCACTGTGAACGAAAGCTTCTCCGTCGATGATTGACGTGTTGATGCAGCAGCTGGTCCGGTCCATCCATCAACTCGACAATTTACGTCAAACACCATCCACACCGTGGCCGATGGGATACTCGGACCGTCGGAAGTCCTGCACGTGTGCACAATCAAAAACCCCATTCACGTGCAACCGGCTGGTGGCAAAAACACTGCCCACACATGACAACGAATGATGGCCGGCAAGCCAACGGACAACGAACACTTTGGTAATGATTGTCGAGTACATTGGCAATTGATGTCAGTCGACGCTAGAGGATGGGGAGAATGGACAAAAAAAAAAAATAATTCAAAAATATTCGCATCATGATGAAGCATTATGATGGCAATCGGAGTATTTATATATAAGTCAATGAGATTTTTGTTAGTAAAATGAAGGTGAAATTTTGAAAATTTTACTTAATGTTCGTACACACAAAAACTACCTATTGTATTTTTTTGTTGACGAACATAAGTTGAAATCAATCCCACACCCGTTCATACCATCAGCACCTTCAATTTGTTTCACGAACTAAGCGCTCGTCTTGAAACAATGCCTCTCTGCGTCTCAGCGACCTTATCACGGCATGAGTCATTAGACTTTGGTTTAAGTTCAAAAGGTCGCCCCCAACACATTCCCACATTTCTTTGACGATGAGCTGCTGACGAAATCCCAACATGACACAGAGATAACGCAAGCGTGTGTTTAATGACAGTCGGCACTATTGGCTTTGGGTGTGGGTGAAAAAGACCATAACGAAATGCTTGCTGCAGTAAAATGTACGAAGAAGAACGCAACAAACATAGATGAAAGCGTTCCATAAAATTTTTTTATGATTTGGCTTGTAATAATTCTTTACTTATGTTTGAAACATAAGCTAGGTTTGAAATGCTTGCTTCACCATTTCCCATGCTCATAGTGCAATTTAAGTAATCGCATGTCGTACCAGAACTAACCGGCGTCCTTTGATTCATTAGCCTTCGACTGTTCTTGGCAAGAGTATCTACAAAAGATTGATTTGAATGTGGTTCAATTGAGTGTTCCAGAAAGCAGTGAAACCACTGCCGATAGTTCTTTGCCATCACCGACAGCAGAACGGGCATCTTACTGCGTTGCATTGTGAGGGTAACGCACCAGTGTAGGTTAATTTAAGTGATCGAATGTGGATGGCAATTGTTGTGCCTTGTAAAACGAGCACATTATCTAGTATAGATTTAATACTCCCTACAGGACAACAAAAGTGCCGGTTGATTTTGCATTTCAAAATGAGTTGCTGGCCCTGTGAAACGGTCGTACGGCTATTACTGACGATGGCAGCGTTGGTTTGGTGCTGTTCGTTTAGCCCGGCGGAAACAGCGGCAGTACCATCAGCCGAAGAGTCACCGAATATAAAAACCACCCGTAATCGAACCGACAAATTGCCAATCACCATCTACTACGAAGCACTGTGCAGTGACAGTATGGTTTTCATCACGAACCAGCTCTATCCGTCCTGGTTGCGGCGGGAAAATGAAATGCAACTCCGTTTCGTCCCATTCGGCAAGGCTTGGGTAATATTCGTCCGCTCAACTGTCTAATACTGCGCGTGTTATGGTGAAACAATGCATCTATAAAATCATTTTCCACACAGATTGAAGAGCGTCCCGATGAGTCGGCAAAGTTTCATTGCCAGCATGGGCCGCGCGAGTGCGAGCTAAACGTTCTGCACGGTTGCATACTTAAAAGAATGCCTCCGAAAAAAGCGTTTGCCGTCGTGGCGTGCCTCATGAAGAACTTCCGCACCAGTTTCGAGCAGGTTGTATGAGCGATTTCGAACTCAGCGGATTGATATTCTAACCGTGCATTTGTTGATTTCTGCCTGCCGCCTGTTGGACACACTCACACACCCAGTGCATGGAAGGGCACGAATCGTACAAGGATGGTATTGTGAAATGCAGCCAAGGACCGAAAGGAGAAAAGCTGTTTAAAAAGTTCGCCAACGAAACGAACACTGTGCACCAACCGCTCCCGTTCGTGCCGACTGTTGTTGATGATCAGGTAAAACTGGCAATGTTTTTCGAACCAGGATATCTCATATAGGTATTTTCTTCCCAACCAAACAGCCGTACAATTTTTACGAGCAGGACGACTGGCTTGAGCATTTCGACAGGAAATTTGTTGAACGTTATGAAGCTAAATTTGGTGTGAAAATTTAGCATGGTGAAGTGATGGTGCAACAAATCAAACTGAGGTAATTAAAAACGATTTATTGACGATTCTGAAAGTATAAGAATCTTCGATTTTCTAGTTTACTTTGAAATTATTCATTTAACTCTCATGGCAAAATGTGTTTGATGATGAAACGAAACTTTGCAATCTCATGTGTCAACGGTGAATCGCAAGAGCAACGTTCGATTAATTATTGTAATTAGCAAAGCAAACGCGACCAGTGTCCCTTACCAGGGGCAATGAAGAATTTCGGCAATAAATCTTACCTCTTCTTGTCTCACGTAAACTAATCTTATTACGGTCGGTGGTGCCAGACACCGAAAAAGAAAGAAACCGTGGAAGGTCGTCGGCAGATCAGATAAGGATGTATGCGTGTGACAGTTTACTTTGTCGAACTCAACCTTTCCAGCCGGCTTTCGAGGCTGTTCCGGGTGGGTCGGGTGTGTGTTATAACTTTATTTAGATGGCGTGCCATGCAAATGAGACCATTACACGACTGTGATTTATTTAACCATCATCGGTCACCGTGCGTGTTTTATGTGTACGTTCAATGAAGGCATGAAATAGTTCTTACCTGTCCAAACCATCATTGATGTGGTTCGTTACACGGAAAAAAATATTTACAATAATAAAATATGAGCCTGATAGGCTTTATTCTTATTTTATTTTCATTACATACGATTTAGTATTAAAGTTTCGCTACGCAGATCATTATGGAACTCAAAATCATCACCAATAACACAATCAATCCAACAGTTGAATACGCTCCACTATGCCTTTTAGTTTTTATCGCATTAGGCAACACTTTCGGATTTGTCACGACATGGAAGTTAAATTCCAAAAACATCGATATTTCAACGTTATAGGTGCAACTGCAGCCTCTGTCGTACCTAACTTTGACCGGATTTTTATATTCCGGCATCAGTAGTGGTACATTTTCGTTCACAGCTATTCCGCCTATTGCGTTGGACAGCTGGTCACATAATAATAATTCGAACACTTCATCAAACAAATGGTATTTCATCGAAACATTAAGAGAATTCAACACGTTGATCTCGGTTTTGCGGCTGCGGTAGTTATCGCATGTGATAGTTACGAACAACATTCCTTTAGAGTACAAAACGGTTGTTTTCATGCACAATCCATTCGATATGTTCAGCGCGCTGTTTGTAGCAAACCCGAAATCCGTCAAATCCACGTATGTCAGTGCCCCTTGAAAATTGAAATCGTTTTTTGGGCGAATATTGTTGCCCCAGTGGAGGGAACACGAGTCGCTCGTTGAATATGCTCCAAGAGATGTATTTATAGTAACTAAAATCTCGTACAATAACGAGCGAATGATTGCTTGTGGTCCCATGCTGTCGGAAAGGTACGTGCACTTCCTTGAAATTTTCGTTTCTGACTAGTGTTGTTTTAGTAATATTATTAATGAAGCAGCACTAAAGCACACCAAAAAAACAAAACCGAACCTTTGCTGATAGTAAAAGTTTGGATACGGTTGATGCACCTTTCGACAACGGCCTAGCTGTTGATGATGTCAACTAAAGTTCGGCACGGGCACTTATTTATCTTACGAACGAGTAATAGGCTCGTTCAAGTTAATTTTCATGCTTCAGATTTCGTAATGAAACTTATCAAGGGCATACACTTTATTAAATTCAAGTCGTTGGATAGTCATGTACCAATCAATTTTTTCCTCAATAGCTGGAATTCATTATAATCAGGAACAGGTTCATTCCGGAACAGGTGTTAAAACTAATGTTTAACACCATTTCAAAGTCACACTTGAAAATTCTTGAAAATTTGTGAAAGTACTTTAAAAAACCTCCGTAAGTGCAACTGCGTAAGGAGGTAGTACGTGTCAAAAGTAATTGAAATGTTATAAATAACATAAAAGGAACATTTTAGCTAGTACTTTTCATTTTGAAGATGTTTACAATTCGTTTCTTCGTAAGGTTTATTCATTTGTCTGGCAACCCAAGTCCGTAACCTTAGCCTAATTGTAATAATTCCACTATCTTTCGGGGGGAAAACCTACCATCTGCTGAATTAAAGGGATTCTACGGTTTTAGATCCACATGTAGCACGTGTACAAATATTAGCCTGAAGATAGGACGTAGTAGTAACGTACCACGATTCGTGTCCCAGCTACGAACCATCCATCGCGCTCAAACTCGTTCACGGAAAAGGAACATGGGCACACCTGCAGCCGGTAAAGTTTTGTTTTTCCATTTCAAGAAAGCGTATCTCGCAAGCATAAAGGTAAACAGTCAAAGGAAGCGTATCGATGTCGGACAAGTTGCTCGGTTCCGGATCGCTGACGAAACACACGAAGCATCTTCCAGCAGGATGTCGATTCAATGGTGCATGGAATTGTTAAGGATGGTAGAACGGACGGAAACCATAAAGACGATATGCTGCTCGTACGTCAACCGTGCGACGCGTAAAACCATTTCAAAGAGGTATGTTTGCCGGAAAAGCTGAACTGAACTCTGGATAATAATGTAGACAAAGTTAAAATAGGAGCACTTGTCTCGAAACGTAAAGGAAAGTAACAAAAATTTAGACTGTAAGTGTGTTTTATAAAATATACATTCTTTCTGTAACTAAAATGTGACAAATCGA
>JXXB01039013.1:0-16417 GCA_000956275.1 Anopheles koliensis | reverse complement strand
GATCCAATTACATACATTAAATATATTTCTACGTACATAAGACTTAAGTTAAACAGTAGTAAGTGAATAAAATCTGTTCCATAAGTAATCTAATTCCAGGAAAAAAATTGCAAATTGTGAATTTAAAACTAAAACAAATGTTGTTTTATTAAAATTCTGGATCAATGTCGATTTTTATACATGAATGAAATTCAGTTCGAGTATAAGCAAAACGATAAAAAATAGTATGGAAGTTGAAAGGAATGGAGCTTTCTATGTATCACTAAAAGTAACTTTCACTTCTTGTTTTTTCTTCGCTCTTGTAAATATAAATAATTAAGCAAAAACAGCAAGTCGACAGCTTTAACCAAAAGCGTCAATTGACACCACATTCGAACGATAGTGTTCGACGCATCACATACGAAAACCAAAAATCGCACATTTTATAACCCACCATCGCACGAGGGTGTGGGAAAGCCCAACAGTTTATGTGACCGTTTGATGGACGGCACAACAATTTGCCAAAAATGAACAATCCTTTTATTCGCCAATTTTTATGTAGCCACTCGCACCTCGCACCATTTCGGGTGGCTACCTGTGCTTATTTTTCTGTGTCACCGTCACGCTCGCAACGTAATGCAAATATTAGTCTGTCAACCCGTGGATGGTAGGTGGAACAATTTAACTTTCCATCTCCGCTGGATGACTTCGTTGGATGTGATGGGAGCGCGTGCGAGGATCGAGGAGCGAGGATTTATCGCTTCATAAATCATCAATCAGCAACCCTTGGAACGGACGCGATTCGAACGGTGCATGATTTTATGCATCGGTGTCGAGGTAATTTTGAGGCTGTTCTTTTTTTTATTTTGGACAATCGCCTATTTCCTTTGCCCTTTCTCGTTCTTTCGCGCTATCTTCGTGCGCCCGATCAGATTGTCACCTTCGTGTGCTGGGTGCAGTTATATGCGACGATGGGATTTCACTTTTTATACAACGTCAACGTCATTTTCGGCTATTTTTACTGCTCTCTCACTCTCCCTCGTTCCACTTATCTTCACACCATCATCATCATCATCTTCTTCTTCTGACCTGTGAAGGAACAGCACCATGGACTATTCACCAACAACAACGGAAAGTACTCAGACACCATCGAGCGCTACAAGCACGCATGTACAGCGCCAAATAAGCAACATTCACACCCTAGCTGTTTAAACAATTTGGATTCGGATGGTCAGCGCCGTGGCAATCGTGCATGTTCGCTTATCGCGATTATCCCCGGTGCGATTCCATCGCGGGTGATCGTTTCACCCATTCCTTTTCGAAAGCACACTGCTCGGTTAGTTTCGTCTGGTGTCCATTTCTTCGCCCAAGCCAGTAAAACAGAACAGTGGAAATACTTCAGACTACATCTGTTCTCGCACCTCCGCAATGGGGCACGTTCCGATGTAAATCAAAGCAATGGAAGGTGAAATGGGGCCACCGGTGTTGCATTTGCATGCAAGAATCTCGTCCACCAGCCCGCAAAAGTTCCGTTAAAGCTGGCCGTAGTTGAAGCGCGGGTGGCGAGGATGGAAAAGGAGTAGATCTGCGCCAACAATTTAAGCTCACCGCGGGTGCCCACCGCACTCTCATGGAAAATGGGGTCCACCTGCGTATGCCGGGTATGCCTGTCGTTTACAATGGTGGCCGCCGTCGGGTCGGCGCGTTGGGTGGCATTTTTTCCTGCTCGTTGCCAATGGCAAACATTTAGGACAGTTGCATACAGACACACACATACGCAGGGATGTAGCCTAATGATCCCCTTTTTTTTCGTTCGCATTCACCCACAGCTAACGGTGGATTGGGCCAATTCATCTGTCTGAGGAAAGGGTGCAACTGCAACCGCTGTTTTCCCACTATTGTGCTGACATTAAGTCACCTGCCTGCCGGTAGTAGGCGCACGCCCTAATGCAGTTTTCGTTCCTTCGGTTTGCAGTGGAGAATTTGTTGGATTTTTTTCTATTTCCTCCCCACGTTCTTCGCAACGAAAATGCGGGGCGGAGCGTATCCGATTGCGGCCGATTTGCCAACCTATTTTGCTCTTTTTGCACTTTTAAGCCTATTTTCTGTGCTTGCGCAACACACCGAAGGAGACATTTGTACCGCATGTATCCCACGTGCGGTACCGATCTTGTACAAGGAAGCAACACCTGTTCCCTGAAGGAAAAAGTTTCACGTGTGTTAGAGTGTGCGTGTTGTGAAAATGTCACTCACCGGAGCGCTCCCATCAATCCTCCCAACCATCGGGGTCCAATCTCCGGCGGTCAATCCTCGCGCCGGCAGGTGCCCAGATGCATCGCGACGTGCTGCGACAATGTCGGGGATATTCGCGTCTCGCACCAATCCAATCCATTTATGGGCGAAGTAATCAATCAGCGCGAGCGATCGAGCGCCGATAGATGCCAGCGGGCGATATGCCATTTCGCGTTAGCACTAGCACACGACGCTGCATGAATAAGTACATTACAAAACGTAAACTTTGGCCTCCATCGCGAGCGAGGTCTAGCTGTGAATGAATTCCGTCGCCGAAGTCGAGAAACAACGCGAACGTGACACAAGCGGCCGGACGGCCGGTAATCAATGTGATCGCGTTAGGAAGTCTCGCGAGCGGGGATGCAACACGATGCATCGATGTTGCGATAGCCATCAGCTGGTGGCGATGAATGCGCTCGCGCCGGCTATGCACCTCGGTGCATCATTTAGAAAGTCTAGTGACACGATCGGGGAGGTTTTTTTTTGTTTTGCAGATGCAACAATGTAGCACACTGCAGCTGGGGTTGTCATGTTCGCCACGATAATCACGACCGTGTACGTAAGGAGACCGATCGAGCGAAGGATGGGACCGTTGCTTGCTATGGCTTGAGTATTCAAATTTTCCCATGCATTTGCCTCCATGCAGTGCTTCTAATTGATGTCTGCCCGTACATTGTAACATGCTTTCGATTCGATCTACAATTCACGTTGGAAAGGTTATTTTACCCGATTGTGCAATTCTTCGATATTTAACGAATATCTATTTTCGTTAGAAAATAGAGAATAAAACCATATTTTATAATTGATTTTTTCCATTTATCATTACCAAACAAGACCATATCCATCTGACACGCATGTATATGAGCGTGTTAAATAGATCTACATCTGCACAAACTAATATCGCCCCGATCAAAACCACATCCCGGAACGATCCCGGATCGGATAGTATCAAATTTCACGTGCAACGTAGCTCTTGCGTGTAACTGAAAAAAACACAGAAAATCGAGGTGAGCAAATGTAATTAGAAATCCATTTATCACTGTCACCCGGGAACCGGGCTGTACCTACATCGGCGAAAGACAAAATACCATGCACAAGGCAAGGATCCGCGTACGCGAACGGACAGGCAACAGCGACGAGGACGCCGTCCACATCGGACCTGCCCCAAAGCACCAGACATGGCAGGCGAAAAAGTGCTTCACTTTCTACAGACCATGGCCCGATGGCTCGGGCATGTCTCCCACTTCGGCACCGGTCAAGAAGGAGCGGTGATGGAGCGACGGACGGCTTTTATTAATATTAATTTCCTCGTCCGATAATTGCTGTCTTTTTCCGCCTCGTTGTTCCTCGACCGGCGGTGGTTTTTTTTCGTACATTTGCTACATCTTTTTGTTTCACTGTCCTGCGTGGTACGGTACGGTACGGTGCACTAGGCCCGACGTTAAGTGTGGAGATAGATACGATCAGCCTGCTCCGACCAGCATCTGCTAAACTATCCGCAACGCGACCGACCGTAGATCATAAATAATATGCCAACGACGCGACCATACCGACTGCACCGTGGCAGTCAGAAATCGAAAGGTATTTCTGGCGCTTATTTGGTGCTTCGAGATTGGTTCAAACTTTTGCGTGCGCGAGATAATGCGGAAAGCATTCGAAGCGAGCCGTAGCAATCAAAATAAGCAGACATTTATGTGAAATTCGTAGTAAAACCCGTATTTGAAAGGAGCAGAAAATGGGGAGTTACTGCAGTTAGCAGATCTAACGCGTTGCCCCAGTCCAACCATATGGGTCACACATTTGCGACCACTTCGGCTAATCCGAGCACGCTTTTTGGGGTTTTTAGTTTGCGACCCGCAACACGATTTAACGCCCGGGTGAAATCTATGATTTATATGCGAATGCGCAGCTCGATCCACCTGCAGCGCAGAGGGTCACCATCGCAATAAAAAAACCGAACAGGAAATGACAAATCTTTTCCCTCGCTCCGCTGTCTTAATAGTTTTCCCTTTTGTCTTTCTCGATTTAGTTGCTGTTTGTGGGGTGGAGAAGCTGATTTTTTTTTCGGGGTGGCAAATTGACACAAAGTCCACTCGAGTTTAGGAAGCAACAAATTTTTGATCCCTTTCGAGCTAAGCGGTTTGTTGGGATTTTTGTTAAATTTTTTGTCTGCCTCTTCTCTGTTTGTTTGTGGGCCATTTCCGTCCCGTCGGCGAAGAAGCCTGGGGGAGGGGATTGGAATTAAATCGTATCCCTTCGAGCGGTTTTCACGTCGTTATAAAGTCCAACCCGGGTAGGGTTTGAAAAATCGTAGGGCTTAAGTCGCTCCGAACAGTTCACTCCAAGACGGCCATCCGGTCGAAACGGTGAGAATCGGGCCAGTTGCAGGAACTGAATATGCCGCTGGTGGCGCTGATGATGTCGCCGATCGGGCGAAGATGGTGCTGGGATGATAAAACGCAAACCGACCGAGTGGCACAAGAATGCCCAATAAACTGGTGCAACGTTCATATTTTCCATTCGTACGCCCATAGCTAATCGTTTATTTTTCCTCGACCAGCGCCGGAACGTACATGCGATGTTGGCTGGTGCCATTTCGTGCCGCGTAACGTGTGGGAAAATTTCCTACCCCAAGCTGATGCTGCATGGTGGCTAGTTGAGCGGAGAAAATATGTTATTCTACCCAACGTGTGATAAATTCGAGCCAGCAAAAGGCAAAAGGAAACATCTCGAGCAAAACACCTTCACTGCCATCAGCGATTGGGAGGCCCCCGTTCGGGGAAGATGAAGGTCGCATGAATATGAAGCTCGGTAGAACGAATGCCCCGCCTCTCCGTTTTCGAGTGCACCGGCTGGCCGGGCGCGGCAACATTGTGCAATTGTAGTCAATGTCCTTCGTCGTTCGCGTCAGCAGCCGACAACAGATCAAAATCAGGAAGGACAGAACCGCTCCGGGGTTTCGCATGCGCTTGGCTGAGGACTCCCGGTCTAGAAGCGATAAATAATCAACCGATGGTTTTTGCTTTCAACGAAAGCTACCATACACAAACAGAAAAAAAGCAGACCAGAAAGCAAAAGAAAAACAACGATGCATAAATTCGCCTCGTGGCAGGGGCTCTCTCTCTCTCTCTCGTCTGATGCAGATTGAATTATGTGTGAGACCTGTAAAATACTAGTTTTCATCCTGTCCGAGGAGCGGTGCGTAGAGTTTTGAATTTTGTCCCCCTGTCGGTCACTTTATCGGGAGTTTTTTTTTTCTGGAGCATATCCTTCTGGCTCGTAAATTGAACAGAAATTGCACGAACAAAAAAAAAGTCAGCCTGCCGTTGCCGTGCCGTCGTGTATCGGACGTGTCGAACCCAAAGCATTCTCCCGGCCGCTCTCGACGACACAATACGACGCACAAACGACCACCTTGACACACCGGCGACAGACACAAAACGAAATCACCAAACTGTTGGCGGATGATTGGTTTATGCATTGATTTATGTGCGCTTCGATCCGCCGTACATCCTCGGGCGAGATCCTTTGTGGTTCCTTTTGTGAGCGGTCAAGGAGTGGGAAGCGGAGTGGGGAAGTTAATCAATTCGGGTGCGTTTCGTATGTTGGTGTGTTCTTTTTTTCTGCTGTCGGTGGCCAATATTATGTCGATACCTGGTGAAAAGGTCAATCGTAACGGGGGCAGAAGTCGATGTAACGTTGCTCGACCCGGTGCTCGATCAATTACGATTTAAATTACCTTTATCACTGATTTTTTTCTTTTTTGATGAATTTGTGTGTGCGCATGGCGTACTTCAATTCATGGAAGCTCATGCAGAACAACGTGTGCGAGGCGCGTTTGACGAACGACCCTCTTACAACCGGATTGTATGCAGAGATGTTTGTATGTGGCAGGGCGTTACATAACTTTTATTAATCGATCAGTGAGTGCCGATCAACTGAGGCTGGACACCACCGCTCCGGCCGGTTCACCACCATCGAGTGATGTTTTAATCGAAGGAAGCTTTTAATGAAATTTGGGATGAAAACTCGTTTTCTATGATGGGGATAATTGAACGTGGTGACGATTAAAGTGTACGTGAACTGCACGCTAGTGCTGTGGTGGGTTTAGTTTATTTATCACGCCCTATGCATGTAGCGTTTTCAAGAGTTTTCATCACACTCTTCATTAGGACACGCTGGTCCAATCACAAACTGGAAAATGGTTTAGCCATGTTCCGTTCACATGGGGCGAGAGAAGCTATTATTACTTGTCGTGTTGATTTTGTTAATTCGAATATTGATGCAATTGACCAGTTGTATCGATCAGGAGATCAATTAGAGAGTTGTTAAGGTGAAGGTAATTTATTTAATTTATGTGCGTAGTGTTTTATTGCATTTTTTTATAAGTTCTGTTACATGTATGTACGGTAATAATAATACAAATAATGTATGCTTGTTTAAATATTTTTAAAATATAATATTAAATATGAAACCGTCAGTGTTCTTTACATCCGTTCGTTTCGATTTTAGATTCGTTTATTGAAGCATAAAATGTAATGGACTACATTCCCTTCAAAAGTAATCCATTAGAGGGACTCCCATTTGTAGTCTATAAAAAGGGCTTAAAAAGTAAGAGCGCATACTAGTACTTAAGCAGCAAAGAGCCAGGAAATTATAGCTACCCCTTATAATGTTCGTGAATAGTAATTTTTCCCATCCGGATGAACGCTCGGTAACGTTTTTTGTTGCAATCGCTCGAATTTAACTTCGCAGCCCGAGTGCAGCCGTAATAAATTTATCCACTTTGTCATGTTTTAAACATTGTTGCATCAACAGCGCCGCCGCAAATGTCACCATTGTTGGCAGAAGCGATCACTATCCACCGGCGTTGTCAACCGGGAGCCGGGAGCGTCAGTTGCCTTTCCTTCCACTGCTCTAGGGAGCTGGTTGGATGGAGGGTGGGAGGTGATACCAAGCACCAGCATATCGGAAAGATTGCTCCGTTCGCTTGCCAGCGCAATGACTTGAGTAAGTGACTTGAGTGAGCGTGTCTGGCGACGAACCCGCGGGGAAAAAAGGTAAGACCGCTTTTTATTACGCCAGCTACCTGGCTTTATTTCCTTCCCAGTGCCATTGTGACCCTTGCCCTCCAGCCGCCAGCCTTACACGTCGCCGGGAATGGCCGAGCTGCCCGGCTCAATTTATGCTTTCAGCCCTAGAAGAAGCGTCCGTCGAAATGAGGAAATGGTTAAAGTGAACATTGTTGGCCAGATTGTGCTGCCGAGTACTCGCCGGGCACTAGAGTGAGGCTCACTGGTCGGGAAGCAAAACCGTCACCGGCCCAACGGTCGATTGGTAGGTGGTAAAATACGGTAATTGTAGTTCCAACGGGAGCATTCCATGCCTGGTGAGAAAAACAGCAAGTGCAGTCTGCGCTACGCCTACTGTCAACTAGCTGCTGGACCGTCCTGCTTCCGCTGCGCTTAGCCGTAGTTTTATAAACTCCAAAGCTCTTGATCTACTTTATTACCACCGAGTGAGTTTCGAAACGCATCCAACGCCCATCGTAATCATAAACCGTACGGATTAATGGAGGGAAAACTGCCCACCAGCAGCATCAATCGTACCGGCAAGGGAATAACAACAAAAAATACTACCAATGGTAAAGGCATTAACGAAAAAATACGAGACAATTTAACTGCCACCTCGCCTGCCGGTGAAGCTGCCTATTGTTTTACGCTTTTTATTCAATCGAGCGATGATATGCGTCGGTCTCAGTCGGTTTGGTGTTGAAAATGTTCTCATTTTTTTGTTATTGTCACTTAACTTCTCGCCGCTATTTCGGCCGTCGTTACGTCACGCGAGATTTGAATTTGGCGTTTTTAGTGTTGCTTTTGTTTTTGTTCGTCATTTTACGTTCATTTCACGCGATGAAACTAGAACTGGGTGGGCTGCGAGGCAGCAACGTTGGTGGTCAGTGACCTAATAACCGGTTAATCGCCAGCGTAATGGTGCATTAACAAACAATTTGTAATGCATCACAACAATTCCCGCGTCCCGCAGTATCACTTTCGCATCGGGACGAAAGTTCCAGCCACGGAAGCACGATTCGTTACACATTTGTTTCACAAAAAAACCGCACGCGCTGGGCTCATCAAACAGCGTCTCGAGTCTTCAAATGCTAAGTCCATCTGCGGTGTGTTCGACATCCCGTTGGACCGATCCCTTTGGGCGAAATGTTTTCTGGTGGCTCCGTGACCTACATCAAGCGACATCATTTTCAGATTTTACCGGTTTACGATCAACCTGCCCGCGGGAGACGCTGGAATACGCCTCCGTTTGAACGAAGAACCCCATTAGAGAAAAAATGTTAAAAACCTCCAAGAATTTCATGGACATTAAACAACACATTTCGTCACAGGCCGAATTGACAGGCCGAAAGTGTTTCCCCTTCCGCCGTTCGATTCGATTGTGATGCCTCGGCGGGTTGATTGTTTTATCTACGGGGAGGAATATAGGTTGACCCTCGGGGCTGTCGGGAGAAACGCCACACGCGTTGGTCGCCACAGGTCGCATGCATATAAATTGAAAATTAATTTCATTTATATCACAAACAGATTAAATGGAAATGATAGCAAACGACGGCGGCAGGCATTTTGGGATTTCCATTTCTCTTTTTTTCCGTGATCATTTGTCGAGTTTTGCACCTCCCGATGTTCGGCTTTATCTCGTTCCACCGAGCTCCTGTCAATCTTCCTGCAGTAGCGAAGGAGAAGTCCTCCCCGTCCAGCCAGCCTTAATTTTACTTAATGCGCTGTAAGATTAATTGATTGATATTAATTAATATCCTTTCTGCAAGCGTACGTTCATACAAAGATTAACCTCATATTTGCTACATTTTCTCCCGCAGGGTGAACGATCGATGTCGGGCGGGTAGACGATCGATAAAATGTCTACAATCTATTAGCAACAAATCCAGTTTGCGGAATCCGGTGCGACTCGCGGATGAGTTGCGTTCCGAAAGAGGTTAAATGGCACTTAAAATCACCTGTAACAGTATACCGATTTTTGTATCGATTTCCAAGGTTTTATTACGCGGCAATGGATGGGTTCGTAAGCGGATTTACGATGCATTTATTTCTCTCACCCACCGTCTCCCTCCCTCCCTCCTCCAGCATGGCATTGCAATGCGTTGTTGCGTTAGTCGAGGGCGTTTAAGCGAATTGTAATGTTCTCTGCACGCGGGGATGATGAAGCTCGTAAAGCAAATAGAACCTGTCCGTCGATTAAACATAGTCGATGTTTTTACGATGCGACGACGCGCTCCCTGTATGGGTTATATATTGCATCTCTAAGTAGCACTCGTCACACGCCGATTCTTGCCGATGACAAATTCTAATTTGATGATTGAGCCTTGAAATATCTTCATCCTGCCTGCGCAATCCAACGCCAACGTCCTCGGCCAGGGGACATAAAGTTGTATCTTAATGAGATGCGTTCGAGTAGCTGTCGATCGGGAGGGGTTGCAAGTTTGTTACAACAGCCACCCGTCCATGGCAGCGTGTACGCACTAAATGCGAGATAAGCGCGCCCGAGTTGGAACTTGTTGCACCACCCCGCTGTGCAAATGGCAACAGTGTTGTTGTGGGCATGCAGCGCATACCTCAAAAGCCTCCGATCGACATTCGTCTATAAATTTGTCAAATTAATTTTAATTAATTTGCCGTCCATTTGCGGAGCGCCGTATGCAAACCGCACTGACGGATCGATATCAGTGGCCTGGCGGGAGGGCCCAAACCTAGCGGGGCTCTCGGGTGGTATCTGAGACATTAGTGCGACCTTTTCCGAGCGATCTTTAAACCGAACGATCGATCAACCGTGCGTTCCGGGCACCGAGCTGTGTTCCGTATAATTTAATGAAAAGCCCCGGATGGGACGGGTATAATTTTCACATGATTATTACGGTCGAGCACGGGCTCGCAGTTCGTTCCCGGGTCGTTCCCGGCGGCAGGTTCGGGAACGATGCGATATGATCGCGGTGCGATGGTAAAATGTCTCACTCGACGTCGCCAGCCGCCGATGACCCGACCGTTTCGGTACGCAAATTCGTCGATCAATGCACGCTCGGGGGCGTCTATCGATCAATCCGCGAACCCGCTGTGATCTGCGGTGCGGTCAACGTGATCAATCGTTCGGCCATGCTTTGATGCCGTGCGTTCATCCGCTCGCCCTTGTACGCTTGCACTGCGGAAGTAGGCATTTATTGCTGGGCTCCATGGTTTAGTTTTAAGTTGTTCCCAATACAACCGACACAACCGATGCATTCCAACGCTGGAGGTCCGATGTTCATCGCGTCTTACGCCGTTTGTTCAAACAGTTGCCCTCGCGGAACGTCATCCAACCGGACGAGCAACATTGTTACCGGGCGCACAATAGTCCATCATTAAATCAATTATTTACCCCCATCAGGGAAAAGACATTCATTGACCATCCTCAAAAGCGGAGGAACACCATCACCAGTCTTCCCTCTTAGCGTGGAAGAAGAAATTGCAGTCGTGGGTGGATGTAAGGATTGTGTAAAGAAATTCCACCGACCGCACTCGCTGCTGGGTGGTAATGTTCTTGAGCTTAAGCAGATGCATACTAGATGCTTACAATTCAGGTTTTACGTTTGGGAGAAAATAGCAAAGCCACATGTGCCCACGCGCACGGATAAGATATGTTTCTATTAATTTCTCCAACCGTGTCAAGAACTTGACATTCTTTCAAGCCATTATGCAAGTGAACATGAAAAGTTTATCATACTTTCACCCATTACAGAATGCCACGAGGGTTTAATCAACCCAAATAAATAGATAGTATCAACCGAAAGATAGCTCGAAAGCTTTTTATGTCAACGATCAGCTAATTATTACTTAATTTCTCAATTAATTTTAATATCAAAATATAAACATTGAAAAATAAAAGACAACAGACGCGGTCACACAAATAACAAATAAAGAGTAAAATATTATTAATTATTTTACTAATAATAATACTAAAGACTAAAGATTGCGAAAGCATTTTGTAAAAGTTTTATGAGTTTGAGCATATAATTTTGGTTCCAAAAAATGGTTGAATTTTTTCGCATAATCGAGGCGCTACTGTAGTGCCAAATAGAGACCCCTTAATAAGATTCTTCTACGGACGATGCAAAATGTATCGCACAAAGTGATGAGACAAATCTACTTTTGTGCGGTGTTAATCACTCCATTTTCGGAGGTTTCTTTTTTTTACGGAGCCCCATTTACCTCACACGAAGCAGCGATGGATCATCATTTCGATGGCATATGCTAATTAGATTTTTCATCGGTTAAAAGTCCGTGCAAAGCAAACTACCGGTGAAAAAGGCATCTATATTCACCCACAAGAACGTGAGCGTTGCTGGTGAGAATAACGCCCAGCGAAGATTGACCCGTACACCAAACAAAGCACGCTTTATCTCACGCGGCTAGTGTCTTCATCGGGAGGTGATTTATAGCACCTCCAAACATTGGCAAGCGTTGCGGCCATCTTCGATCGTCGGAAGTTTCAAAACCTCCCACGCAAAGCTTTCAATCTTTGAGATACGCACGATGTAGCAATGGGTTGCGGAATGTCATAATCCACGAAACCGACCGAGGAAGTTCAAGCAATGTCACAACGGAAAACGGCTTTCAATGTTGTTCATTACGATTGCTTCAACCCACCCATCCACCCATCGGAACTGAAGCACTCGAAAAGCAGTTCTGTTTAATGCACAACGTTTGCTCGATCCACCGGGGAGTACGTGAACATTAAAGCAACAGGTTGTTTATCATTATTAGCGATTATTTATTGCACATTATTGAAATTATAATTTGTTCGTAAATTAGATTAAGCCCATTGCTGTCTCCGCCCTCGCCGCCGTTGCCGTCGTCCGCGGAAGATCGCGGAAGATCGCGACATTTTATACCCTGCAACGCACACGAGCGAAATAGAAAGAGGGTGGCTGGTTTGGCTTCGCAACTCTGCAGCTCGCGTCAACGGGCCCTACGGGAGAGACGTGTGTAGGCTTAGCGCTACTAACGCACCGCACGGTTTATGATTGCTCTTGCTGCGTTTGTTGTTAATGATGATGATGAAGGTGGATAAAAGTGGATCTACCGGCTAAATATTTATGTACCAGTCGAGGCTAATTAAAAGAAAGGAGGTTCGTTTATTATGATGAAGTTATCCACGGTTCGGTACCGGGTGCTGCCGTTCGAACTACCGAAGCGAGAGGCGTTCACGTTCTTCGTTGGGACGATTGGAAAATGCAGCTGGCGACGATGGCGATAATGCCGCGATGCACCGTTGAACGTTGCCGCAGAACCGCGCGCCGACGCGAGAATGGAGCAAATATCGATTTAATTCAATACCATAAAGTTCTAGGAAATATTTCTACCCGTTCGCTTGTTCCACTAGCATGTTAATCTGGCCCGGGGGGGAGGAGGGTGGTGCGCGTGGAAAAAGACCTGGATCAATAATGGGATGGTGGTTCAATTTGTGGCGGCGGCTGGCGAAAGAAATTCTGCTATGCTCGATCAACCTACGCGCAACGGGTTTGCTTGCGCATAAATCGAGTGTCCACGGGGCGAGAGGCTCCTCGAACGAAGCGTCCCGCTCCATTATCGTTCCGGTTTCCGTATGCCGTATATGACGAGAGAAGACGACGGCGCCCTTGTACCAGGTATCCTTCCGACTGGAAGCAGTTGTGCGATGGTGATTTGAGGCCCGGACATTGCCGGTACCATACCCGGTGCCGTATCGGTTGAACGGTATCGAGCACCCGCATCATCAGTCGAGCGGACCGTAATAGGCAAAAGCTAGCCGGCAATCGTTCTCCAGGGACTCTGGGACCAACCATCGTGGACAAGGGATGGTTGGATATTTGGTTCGGGTTTTTTGTACGACCGGGAAGCAACGAGAGAGGAGAGAGTAAGCCACGGATTGATTGGATTCAACGGGTGGCATACAGATCTTGGACCACACCGCAAACTACGATCCGCTTGATTCGATGGCGGTATTATCTGTATCGTCTCGTTCAGGTTTTTCCACCCCATAGCCCTGTCACTCTTGCAGCGGGCAACCCATCAGACCAGTACGGAGTGTGGTAAATCTAATCGAGCTAAAGTATACCGTATCACAATCATTATAAATTAAGCCACATCTCCGTCTTGCCGTGCTCCTTTTCGGGCTCTGCTCGTGCAGCTGCAACTGAAGATGCATCAGGGTCGGGACTATTTGCCTAATCGTACAGATCAATCGATCAATCGAGCGTCCGATGTGACTATCGGTATCGGTGATATTCGATCAGCGCTGAGGAATTGCATCCACTCCCATGGCCCTGCGGCGACAGATGTCGGCAAAGATCGCACAATGAGAACTCCATTCGGAGATTAGCACACTTTGCAGCACCTATCCATAAAACGATCTCTCACGCATTCTAGAACGATAAAATGATTGCTCTTCAAGTGCTTGGAGCACGCTTAATAGAATAACATCTTTAGCAATAGCCCATCAAAGTGCTCACGTCGAGGAACCACCCCACGCAACTGCTTACATGTGGTCGGATATAAATCCTAATGCTTGTTTGCACAGCTATAATTTTGTTGATATTATAAAATATAGCGAATTCTAGCACGTGAATGAATTGGTCTGTTCAATTTTGAGGGATTATTCATATGCAAATGAGATCGACAAACCCATTTGGATTATTTTTGTCAAAATCACGTGCATCGTAGCTAAGCATTCGCTGCAGCTAACGTCGCCAATGTTATTTGTTGCCTATTGTTGAATATCCTAATGCAGAAAAAAGACCTCCAAAAATAATCGTAAAACATCAACGAAACGTATCGCCAACGGGTTTCATCCACCGACAAGGGGATTAAAATAAACTTTGCATTACGATCGGAGGAAGAAGGAAACCCAACCGCATTAGGCGTTCTTATCGTGTGTCAATTCACACTGAAATTAATCTTTGTTCGGAACCTGATTCACAAAAAAATCTTGACATTTGCAAATGCATGCAATCGATTTGGTTGTTAATGTCTGAAGAAAAAAATACAACAACAGACGAATATAACTACAAAGCATTGGATTAGCGCGATATGCTAATTGACAAATGTCAAATAATTTCCGGTTTACATACGAATCTAATTTCGACGGTGCATTCCCAAATTGATTATTCAATTATTTTGTTTTTATAAACATCCTGTCGAGATATAACGAAACGCACGACGCAACTGATACTAGAAACAAATAACTTAAAGAACAACACACACATATGCACGCGGAATTAAGAAAAATATATTGTCCTAGATAGAATCTGCGTGGTGCCGCGTTTGGCGCTGGAGCAAGTGCCTCACAAGTGGCGTGTTTCAAATCGATTCCGTTCACTTTGGGACCGTTGCTTTACTTCCTGCCGCGGTCAGGCTTGTGGCTGGCAGCCAGCAGGAATAATTAATTGCCCGTTTACCGTATGCATCTAGATCGGATCGGTGTGCCATCATTTGTAAAAATGAAACGGTAGCTGGCCGTTCTGGCTGGCACGACGTTCACAATGTGCATTGTGTTTCGAACCGATTGAGGATTGGTACGATCGCCAAGCCATCGACGGGCCGGTAGCCGTTACACCTCGCGCTGGATTGGCAGCGCAAAACCGATTGCATACCGAATATTGACAGCCCGTTATAGCCGGGCTAGACCGCGATCGGCTTAGAATCAAAGCGCTCGCCAAAGAATGACAGGAAGGAGCGACAAAATGCAAAGCAGAACATGGCTTGGGCTTAGAACGCGGCCAGCCATTGAACGAGGTGAACGGCATGTGTGAAGAAAATAGGTAGACGAGCCGTTGCAAAAAGAGGGTTGACAAATGAAACACGGACCAAGTGATCGGTCCCGGCTAGACACGCGGCTCTCTGTACGTGCTCGGGTCCCGGAACGGTGTACCGCGATTTGTTTGCCGTTTCGTAGGAAAGAAACAGTGTCATGGTTGCGAGTAGCCCATGCTTAGACCGACCGACGCACGATAAGACAAGACGAGCCCGAGACGGATTCGCGTTGCCGGCAAACCCGATCGCAAGACGGCGAGCGGCAGGATGTGATGGTTTAAGGCTCATTATTTATTTTTCAATAATTTAACATAAATTTCAGTTGATGGACACATAAATTATGTTGTATTTTAATGACGAGCGCAGATCAGACCCGCTAGCGGGTTGTCTGCAGAATTGGGTTTAGAATCGGATGGAATCGTACCGTATGCACCAGCGAGGCGAAGTCGTGTCGTAAGCGGACAAAATGATGCTCCTAGCGCTCCGCGACCGCTTTAAGGCAGGAGTCTAGCAGTCAGTCAAGATTTTTCCTCCTCACCGGAGAGCAAAACAGTGCTCGATCGTTTGTTTTCCCGCACTCGCGCATCCGGGGGATGCTTATCTGGGAGAACATTTGCGCGCACAATGCCGTGGTGGTGATAGAAAGCGAAAAATAAACCACGAACACGCACGCGGACGGGTAGCTAGATAATGAAAGAGCGATAAAATTAGCGAGGGAAATATGTTGTAAAATAAATGTAATTGGATTTACGGTATCGAGCGGGTCGTAAATATGGCACAAAGTACATTCTCCCGGGATGGTGCCGGGATGGCGAACACGCTCAGGACATGCGTAGGCTTCGGGCTGACTCATACCGTCGACGTACGGGTAAGACGGAAACATTCCAACCACGTTGACAAGCCAAGAATGTCGAGCCGAGCACAGAAGGATCTCCGCGTCGGACGAAGGAGCGATTGGAATTCGTAATTGCGACGGGTGAAGATGGATTTAATTGACACTCGTCGCGGGCGATGAATGCCGCTCGGCGTCATTGCGCACTGTGGCACTATGTTGGCGAGATAAGTTTACAATCGAAACCCGAGTCCGCTCACAGGGACTCGAGCCGGAAGCAGTGGAGTCGCCGGCTTGGCAGCTGGTGGCATCATTAGCAGACGAAGTTGATGATGACCGTGAGGATGATGATGGTGATCATTTGTCCTGAAGATCCCTCCAAACTGACGCTGGTTGGATGATGGATGAGTGAATGATAGACATTAAGAGTCTCTCGGTGTGTCCTAAATGATTCGCGCTC
>JXXB01038953.1:0-20331 GCA_000956275.1 Anopheles koliensis | reverse complement strand
CACACCGAAATTTTCTAATCGACTGTCGTGATGTCCAAGGAAACCCCGAATCGCCGCACGAAAGCGTTTGTTCGGTGATGATGAGATTTGAATGGAGATATGCAAATTCGATTCGAGAGAGAAGAAAAAAACATACAACCAACTACGTGACTACGCCGATGGAAACTCACAAACGAAATGTACATCCAAAAAACACCCACTTTCAGTACCCCATTCTGATCGATTTGGGGATGTAAGTTGAACGCTCTCGCTGCTGCCTATCAAGATGCCAGTGCTTCATGTTGGATGATTATTGATATGATACTCTCATCATAGCCCCCGCTCGTTACGGCACGGCGTCCGAGATGTTTCACAGGGCGCAAAATAGCGATGGCGATTTGTGCTCCCTTGTGTTCCGTTTGCCTATCGCCTTCCGAAAGTGAGTCAGCACAAAGAGTGCTACCCGGTTTCTCACCACCACTACCAACCGCCAGCCAACGCTATCGGTTTCCTGCTTATCAGAAAAGGAAAAACAATACCTATCGCAAAACATTAAGGGGCTCGGGAAATAGACACGCCACCCAAAACATTCCGATCCCGAGCCCGGGAAACTCGATCTGGTCTTTGTTTTTAAGGGTCGATTTGTGAGACAAGTGTAATGCGCTTTGAAGGAAGCGTCGCAGGAGCAGCAGCAGCGATAGCAAGAGAAAACACAAGCGACCAAAATGTGTATTTAACCCAAAGATCTATTTGGTGCGATAGGACCGTACGATAAGTGGTGGGACAAGAGGAAGCACAGGCTTTACGGTTGATCTGGACCACAATTGAGAGTTTGATACATTTGGCTGTACGAGAGGAATGAATCTATTTATATCATCAATATTCTTTACGAAGTGTTAGATTTATAAGCCAATTCTAAAAAATATGCTATAAATACGAGTATACTCTTTTACTCTAAATCTAAAATTTAATTTAAAAAAATTACGCCTAGAATTAAAACGTTTTCAATTTTGGCTGCATATCTTTCGGTGCTTAATTTGGTTGGAATAAGTCCATCGAAAATGTGATTTAGTTATACCAGAGATTTTATGATGGAAAGGTTTCTTATCGGAAACAACAAGATTGGATTGGATAGCAGGGAGGGTAATGAACCTTATCCTAATACGAATCAAATTCATCGTGTGTATAAGTCTGTGGTAGAGCAGCATTATTGTTCCATTGAGAACTTTTGAAGGGCAGCAATCACGCAAGCCTGAAATAAAACCATTAACCTATTTTTCGCCAAGCTGGAAAGGCTGATCCAATGGAAAAGTTCACATGTACTAGCCGAGTATAGCATTCTACGAATTTCATCGACCAAAGTTGTGCTTCCATCGTCCTGCATTTACACTGCAAGCAGTTTAGCAAACATGCTTAGAAAATTACCTTCCGCATCTTTGATTGGGTTTTCACCGTATCCAACAGTAGCCACCGATCCCACAAGAGGCTCTTGAACTTTCGTTCCTAATCTGCCTAAAATGTTCCCCAGAATCGGCTCATTCAACGACGAACGACAAACGACGACACCATATTTTCATTCCCCGTCCCGGCTATCTGTTCCGGGAAACCGGGAAAAAGGTCACCAGAGTGAACTTTTTTCAAGGGCAAAGCTTCAACAAAACAAAAAAAAACGTCAGGATGAGCTTTTGCGGAAGCTTCTGCGGTGAATCATACACACACTACCGCAAGCGCACTCCAATCACGTGGTCGCTCACACACAACGCTCTGCCCTTTTCTCATCCGAGTGGTTGCGATAGCAACGCGCATATAGTTGCCGTTCAAGCAATCTCCATTGAGTGCGGGTGTGTGAGTGTTTGCCTGTTTGGTGGGAAAAACCCCGATGTATTTTTAATGCGAGCTTTTACGTGCCCTCCGAACAATATTTATACGCGTGGGTGTGCGTATGTTTGTGAGGTTATGTTTTACGAAACGGTCGTTCACCACTCTCGTAGCATCGGTACAACTACAACAAGCCTACGAAGCAAAAAAAAAGTTTATAGATAAAGACGTTGGCATGACCTTCATTTCACACGGTTTGTAGTGGAAAAGAATGGTCATGTCTTTTCATGGGTGCTAATTTAATCAACATATTATTCTGCATGTATGCTTTTGTCCGCTCGATGGAATCGGCAAATTTTGAACTTCATGCCAGGCAGAAAATTTCATGCCAGAAGTTTTACGGAACTTACATTTTTTTTCTATAAGCGTACGGTTGACAGCGATCTATTTATAAGGGACAGTGCCAAAAATATCTTCCTGAAATAAATATGGTTTTTTTTCTTTGCTACATCCTTTTTTTTCCTGCAGGGTAACGAATTAGAGGAGGAACCACCGGAGGCACTGAGCATGTCGTGGCCAAAGGGTGCTCGGAAACGAATAACCTACCTACTCGTAGCTCCAATTATCTTTCCCCTGTACCTAACGCTTCCCGACACCAGAACGCCACGGGGCAAGAAGTTCTTCCCCGTCACGTTCATCGGCTCGATCGTGTGGATAGCCGCCTACTCGTATCTGATGGTGTGGTGGGCCACCGTTGTCGGTGATACCTCGAAAATACCGGCGGAGGTAAGTACCGGGCTGCGAGCCGGGTTGCGATTTCATTAACTAACACCGACCGGTACGCTCTGCTCCAGGTGATGGGACTGACATTTTTAGCGGCAGGTACCTCGATTCCTGATCTGATCACCTCTGTGATTGTGGCGCGCAAGGGCTTCGGCGATATGGCGGTGTCCAGCTCCGTCGGTAGTAACATCTTCGACGTGACAGTGGGGTAAGTTGCGAGATGGCAAAATTGTCCTTTTACTTAGCTTACTTTTCATCTTGAAGCTCATCCTATTTTTTCGTATGTCTGCAAATACATAAAATCGTCAAAAAAAGCTAAAGAATAAAAACTCAAAGCATTGCATACTTTTAGGCGGTCAAGGAATGATGCTCCTAAAAGTATGCAATTTGTGTATCTTTTGATTTTCCTTTTGAAATCGCAGTGAATCATTTGTTATCTTAATTTACATTAATGTTTCATTATTGCTTCGTCCCTATCTGCTCCGAAAAAATAGTTTAAACTAATCTACTGTGCCTTTCTTTTGCAGCCTTCCGATTCCGTGGCTCATGTACGGCATCATCTACGGCCAGCCGGTGGAGGTGAACTCCGTCGGTATGGTGTGTTCGATCACGATCCTGTTCTTAATGTTACTGTTCGTCGTCATGTCGATAGCTTGCTTCCGCTGGCGAATGAACAAAGGCCTGGGCTTCACCATGTTTTTGCTGTACTTCGCGTTCGTTGCCGTTTCGCTTATGTTCGAGTACGACGTGCTAATATGTCCGTTCTAAACAGGATCGTTCCGCAAGCAGGAACTGCACGCCGGTACGCACGCTCGTTAAGCAATCGTTACAATAATACGCCGTGAGGTCGAGCGGACGGCACAGCTGGCCGTTTGTCGTTAAAAGCCCGAAACGCTTCACTTCCGCTGTGCGTACACGTGCTAAGGGACGCGGTCGTGCGTCGATCGGTGGTCATACAATGGCAAATGCAAAAATAAAAAGGGAAAAACAAAACGAAGGAAATGTGTAAAAGCTACAGTGATACAGTGCATGACAAGGGCTTAGCGAATAAGTAACCAAACAACAAAAACCAATCTTTTTAATCTAACCACAAGGGATATGGATTTTCATCAGAGCAGAACTAGTTAAATGAGGTGAAGGTAGTAGGTGAAGCGAATGCATTGAACAACTCCTTCCTCTCCGAAGCGTGCGGCTAACTACACGAACGCATTCGGTCACGGAATGAGAGAGCAAGTTGAGCATTGGATAGAAGCATTAAAACGAACGAACCACAATTCAAACAACATCTAAACCAACTCTATTAAGAAAAACGAAAGCAAAACTTAAAGAAAAGGCAAACATCTTTCATTTAAGACTTTTAACTCCTGTTCTATATTCGCATCTATAGTATTGAATCTATACGAATCAAAACACACAAACTTCGTGTATGGAGAAGAGAAAGGAAGCAAACTCAACACATTTTAAATTATAACCAAAAAAAAGAAACAAAACAAATCTAATGGGTAGCAAATGATAAATCCCTGTATTTCAAATGAAATTTAACTAAAAAGCAACATGCATAACCGTAAACGAAATAAAACCGAACACAAACACTCACATACACCCAACTCTAGATAATGCGCGCCCTGCGGAGTAACAAAGAAGCGGAAGCAAACGGGACGGGCCGCGAAGTTTCAGAAGGAACAAAACCTAACAATAAAAACCAACTCGCGTTTACACCCGCACACGGACGGAGCTAACTTCTTCGATTTCTCTGTAGCTCTACTTTCTACGGTTAGGCGAAAACAAAAGCAAACAAATCGGACAACAAGTCAGCATCTAGATTTTAATCCACTGTTTAAAAATGATCAATTTCTCGTACTCATTCTCGATCACCGATCACCAGCGGTCCATCAACTTAACATCGCCAATGGCGTGCGTACTCTCGCGCTTAGTCAAAGCTGAGAGTTCTCGCGATATTTTCCGACACACGAAGTAATCAGTAACCAGAAAACTCATCCCCAAACGTACGTGTAGATCGATCGATCATTCGAGCAGAAAGCATGTCGAACATTAACATTTATACCTACGAATAACGAGAATTTATCGATCCCCTAAGCCATTTGAGCATTGTTATTTCACTTAGACTATGAAACTACTACCTTCCTACTACTATTTACTACTACTACTACAACTACTACAAACAAGCAAATTACTATTACCAACGAAAAAAAAACTATTCTAAGCACGAAACACTCTCACTATCGTAGAATGCGATGCGTAGAAGCAACCGCTGCTATCACCACGATCCCGTTTTTATCCTCCCTCCCCCCCTCTCTGGAAGGGGAGCTGGCTTTCTGTCTCCCTCTTCCTTCCACCCTCTCTCCAGCCCAATATAGGCTTTATTTGCTGGGAACCAAGGCTCCGCTTTCCCTTTCCCCTTTCGAAGCTGAGCGCTTTCACGTACGAGAAAGCTACTAAACCAATAGAGATTTACAATCAAACTTACTAACTGACAGCCTATTGACAGCCATCTGAGTCATCTTACCTACTAAATGAACCACCCGCTCACTGTCACTCTCCGAGTGAGCGGATTAGAGCTGCTACTCAGCAATCGTACTCATCGATCCATATCATACACACGTTTGGGGGACAGATATCAGGGCGAAAGAAGGGAGAAAGAGAGACCGACCCGTGCCCGGGGAGTGTTTGTGAGAGTAGTGAAGCGAAAAAGCGTCCAGCTTGTTTGAGAGTAATAGTACACACGCGGTACGAGCAGCCAGCATCTTCCGAGTGGATGTTCCATGCGTCTCAGGCGCCTAGCAGAGGCAGCAGCTATCGGTATCGGATCATCGAACAGCGCAATCAGCAACAGGATATTCCGCCCGAGGCCGACTTGGATTGTGACAGGTAACGCAGATTTGGGTAACACCGTTTGCACCGTGTGTGAGTGAGTGAGCGAGTGTCTTTTTTTTTCGCACGCCCTTTCAGCAGTTGAAACGTTGAAAGACCCACTAGTTAGGCAGCACATGTAATCATGAGTGTTTTGATGATGTTTCGAGCCAGATGGAGCCCGTTTTCGATTGTGATTCGAAGTGCACTGTTGATGCAGATCTAATGTGTATGTTTGTCGTTGTGCAGGTTTTCCTCCACTGTGGTGTTGATAATGTGCTAATCTGATCATTTGTTATGAGCATTGCATACCTCGCAGAGGACGTTATATATATTGCGCCCTGAGGTATGCAGTCTGCAAGGCATTTAATTTATTGGAACTCTATTTCTATGAACCATCTTCGAAGACACCATACTCCTTACAGTCACCTTCGATCGCGGCTTGCTGGGCGATCTTAGCATTGAACGAGAGGAGCTACAGATGAGCTGAAATGCCAAGCCGAATCCACTGGAAGCGCCTGCGAAGTGCTTTCTCCGAATACTGTCACCCAAACGCAACGCTTTCAACCCGTCATCCACCATGCCACTCATCTAGCTTTCTGAAGTGCACCAACCATAGATTTATGATACCAAACGAACAAGTAAAACACTGCAAAACCCATTTGCAAGAAGAACAAATACATGGACGCGTTGAGTCGAACAAAACTAGCGAGAAAAGGGAGAAGAAACAGCCGCGTCAAAGGAAATAAGAACACACTAAATAATATTTAAACAAAGAAAAAAACAAAGATAATAAAATGAAATGTTAACAAATTTTTGAAAGGTTTTCTTGTTTTATTTTTTATTATTGAAGAAGCAGAGAAACCAGATAAAAGAGTAGAAGCGCAGGGAAGCGTTTGGTGCACAGTGTAGTAATTAAATTGTAAAACAAATCATACCGAGCAACCGGCATAATGGAGGCTGCTCACGGTGCAATATAAGGATAGGGCCAAGGACAGACAAATCATGCCACAAACGCAGAAAGTTGAACTATGTGAAAGAGACCGACTAACATCGAATTCATAATTTGCAAGAGGGGTTGAAAAATCGAAATCATATTACAACCAGTGTTGGGGTACTTGTCGCTTTCAAATCCACCATTCAAGACAACAAAAGGCGAAACCAGTTCCGACTTACTTCCTTATGTGTTGAGAGATAGCATCCCGCCATCTACTTCCCGGCACACACACACGCGCATATACAATTGGTTCCTTAGCATGCGTTCCGAGTTAAACGTCAATTGCTAGCTATAAACATTTATATTGGTGCAAAATTCGTAGCCATTACGATCGCCATTACGTTGCATCACAGTTTGCGAACAAAATGAAGAACGAAAAAAAAACTACAAACTACAAACGAAAAGGGGAAGCAAAGAAATCGTACATATCGGTTGAGACGTGTATGCTGTTGTTGTTGTTGAAAATGTTACGTTTCTGTTTTCAGCATTTCACGTCTTTCAATACACGAGGCGGGCGGGGTGCAAACGTAGCAGCTGTTTTTGAGCAATTGCCTTGGGCGCTTTCGAAGTCACTTTCGTTCCGCAAACTTTCATTTCCACTTCGCGCACACGCTTACCAGTAAGTTATGAAACGTACCGTACCCAGCCACGCAAACAAGAGAACACACTAACGGAACGTAAAACGGAAACTGCAAATACAAGAGACAAAGAGACATAAAAGTTGAAAGTTGTAAAGACGCTTGAGATGAAAAAGACAAACTAAGAGACTAGCAATGCCTAGCAGCAGCAGCAGCGCGAGAATAGATGAAATCAAATCTGCCAGCAGCGGATTGCAAGCGAACGAAACCATAATATTAATAAACTAAGGAAAAAACAAATGAAACAAAGAAGAAGAGAAGCGAAACAACAACAAAAAAAAACAATTGTTATTCACGTTACACAAATTTGCTAATTATTAGTAGGCATTAAATGGTTACAAATGTAAATATATCGCACGAATTTGCAAAAATGGAAGGCACCGGGTGGAGAAAATAGTAAAGCTGAGTGTAGTCGAGAGTTGGGAGTGGAGCAAGGCAACCCCACAGAACGGGCGAGCAGGAAGGAACGGCAACCGAAGGGGAGCGTGTTAGGAACACACACACAGAGGCAAGTTTGGCGTCCACACGAGCAGGCAACAAAACAGGTGTAGCAGAAACCACTGTGGCGTTGAGTTTTACCCGTCCATTACCAGCAGAGGTGGTGTTGAAGTTGTTTTTTGCATACAAAACCGTAAAACAATGTGAGTATATTATGCGCGTGTTTGGCTATTGCGTTCAAACTTTGGCGCACCCATATGTAAACACAGATCCCGAGCAACCTGATTTGACAGCTGCGTGATGCCATCGAGTTGTCAATGGCTACTAAGATGTGCTGCTTGTTTTCCCCCAGTCACGACAATGAGAACGCGTGACTGATTTCGCAATTCTGCTATCTGAACCCTGTTTTTCTCAAAAACTTCCACTATCAATCACGTCGCGCATGATGCGTGACTGGTCTTCGCTAAACTTGAGACGCATACTAAAGGCGCTACTACTCATAAGACTCAACACTTTGCCCTCTGATGAACCTTTCCAAGCGTTCTCTACCGCACGTCCGGACTAAACTTAACAACAAACGCTGGGTTTGAGCACGGATTCTATACGTATGAACATAAAGAAGAAGAAGATGAAGAAAACACTCAGAACGTAGTCAATTTGTATCATACTTTCGTTGCAAAGGGCACGTGAACGTTTTTTCCCTTTCCGTGCCGCTTTTCGGTGGTTCTAAGTTTTCCAGCAAGTTTTCCGCATTTGCAACACGTTGAATATAGGTAACATTTACATATGAACGCAGGAAACCAGAGCATAGAGTAGATTATCCCATGCCTGAGCTACTCAGAACTACTTAAATGCAAAAAGTTTGTGTGTTTGTGTGTGTTTGTGCGCACGTGCTCTTTAAGCAGGATTCGGCTAAGCAGCTAGCGTGAAAGAGAAGGAAAAGGACGGATATCTTTAGTGAACCACCTTAGTGCAGCAGAGTGCAGATCGGTAGCAGTAGTACTTTTAACATTGCCGTTGGCAGAAACTAGACGCTAGGCGGTATTGGTTGGCTTTTTTATTCGTTTTTCATTGCCTATACAGTGCAAAACATCGCCATCCCTCTCCGCTCCCCCACCAGCGTTTGAATGAATATAAATAACGACAGCAACCAACACCTTCACGCGCACATACACCATATACGTGGCAGTTAGTGTAGTCGAAGCAAGTAAACCTAATGTTAAGCAAATACAAAACAAACAAGAAAATGACAAAAAAGAAGCATTAAGCAGAATATTGAAACAAACAAAACAAAAAACGATATACGCTTGAACGAATACGCCCCAGCTGGTAGGCTTGTTCTAACATTCAAAAAAAAAAGAGGGCAGGAGAAAAAAAACAAACGAAAAAGAACAAAATGAAAACAACAAAACAAACAAAACATATAACATCATATAGCATGTAAGGAACAATGGTAAACGTTTGTCCTATTCGGTAAGGAGAGTTGCAGAGATTTGGGGTTTGAGGAACAGGGACGAAGAAAGAGAACAAACCAGAGCACGAAACGAGATGCGGTGAAGCGCTCGCATGGAGAAGCTTTCTGCTCGCTAAAGCTCGTCAAAATCTTGTGCTTTGTGGTGTTTCGTGGGTGGATTTCAAGGAGTCACCCTCTTTCACCCCCTATCACCCACGTTTCTCTTTATCCTTGTGCCGTTAGCTCGTTGAATTCTAGCCAGATGAGAAGCAGGTGAAGGTATCTAGTTTGCTGCCATTTATTCTATTGGATTGTTCGTTATCTGTTAAAAATTGTGCGATTGAAAAGTAAGACAAAAGCTCCGGGGCGCCAGCAGCTGTGGCCTGCCCGGGCGACACGTTAAGACGACGATAAATATAAATAAGGGATGCGAGCGAGTGCGGATGGATGAGAGCATGTTAGTTTTTGATTGTTGCATTCGATTGCATTCGAGTGTATGTTCATACCATTGGCAACCACTACCATTACAGCTTAACGTTTAAGGCATTTGGAATAAGATAAGTAATAGTAACAAACAAACGACACACACACACACACATACAAACACGCAAAATTAACATGACAGCTGAGAGAGCGGTTGCGTTGCGAAAGTGACAAGTAAAAGAAGGGAAGGAAACGATTAACAAAGCAGAAAGCAAGAGGAGAGAAAAGAACAACAAACTGAAAAGGGGTATATATGGAGAAGGGTAACAAAACGATGGGACGCTGGGAACTTGTTGCATTGATTTGTAGTTTTTTAAGCGGAAAAAAAAACAAACAAACCGAACAATAGAACGAAACATTACACATACAACAATTGTAAAACAGAAAACCTCGTCACCACTGTCAGATGTGATATTTTGGTTCGCGATTAGTAGGATTGGTAGATCTGCCCGTCTACTGCGGTCTGGTGTGGTAGATGCGTCAAGCACGCGCCATGTAATAAGTAAATAAGATTGTTTCTTGTTTCTTCGGTTACGTACGTTACGACTCATTTGTGGAGGGTTTCAATTTTGTAAACGAGAGACGGTTACGCAAATAATCTTTTGTATCATTGGAGAGATGTCAGCGCGAAGTCGTCGAGCGGTGTGTTAATAATGCTCCAGTCCAAGTTGACAGTAGTATCTTGGCTGCGGGTTGTGTTTGACAGGTTAGCATGTCGGCATGTCGAGATCAAGTGATTGGAGCTGCCATTGCCACCCCTGCACTACCAGCGGTCAAGAAATAGGTAATCGTACAGCATACTCTTGCCATTAATGATACTGACTAGAAAACCGGTGAAGAAAGCGTTTGAGTGTCGTAACCATTCTGCGTACAAAACGCGGGGCATGAAGATAAAAAAAAAGTGACGCGACAGCAAAACATCACACATCCATTCATACACACATGAGATAACAAGACAAACTAAACAACCAAACGCTTTTAGACTTCCAAGTTTACCATGAACGATGTTCTTCAAAACATTAACATTAAAGAGGAAGGTGCAAAACTTAACGTAACGTAAACACTGCTAAAATACAAAAAAAAAACATACGCGTTAGTATAAACGTTGTTCGTTGCGGCTAGTGCGGCAGTGAAGAAAGCAAACAACAAGCTGGCCTGAACAATTAAGAGGAGCGAAGACGCGTTTCTGATTTGTAGATAAAATATAGTGCAATGTTCTGATTTTGTGAGCCGATGCCACGAAACGTCATTCCGGACTCCGTTTGCGTTGCATTTCTTGCGCTCGTCGCCCTTTCTTTGCCGTACACTTTTGTTCACTTAGTGGAAGGACAAAGCAAAACAGAACAAACCCAAAGTCACTCAACGTCATCATGCAGGTTTCGGTTTATCCGCACGGGCTCGGTGGCTCAGTTACGTTTCCAATCAAAGCAATAAGTAAATCGTAAAACACAGTTAGCATAATAAATAGTTCAACCCGGTAAAGGACAGACACAAGGGCAAGAAGCGGGTCCCGGTTCCCTGGGAGGACTCAGCAAACTAATCCAATTGCTCTTAATAGAACGTAGCGATTCAAATTTTTAACATTATAAAAAACCATACAAGAAAACACTCATGTAGCAGCATACAAAACAAAACAAAATGAAGAAAAAACATATAGGAAGCATGCGCCGCCGATTAGCCTGGGAGACCTAAAGATAAGGTTTAAAAAGTAATAACACGTTAACGAATGCCTCTTTAGAGCAGCGCAAGGTTTATGAATAGCGAATGACGAATTTTCTAGCGTCCGTGCAGTACATCTAGCTGAATTGAGTTGATAATGGTATCGAGAATTTAAAATGATAAAACATGTGCAATAGATATGCTGGAGTCCATCAAAGTTACCCTAGCAAAAACACCATTCTCCACTCCTATACACTAACATAACACAAGTGCGGCAAAGCGCATGACTTGCTGCGCGACCAATACCTGAATCGCTTCTAGAACAACGCTCTGATCGTTTCTTTTATTTCGGATTGTTGTAAAGGGAAAAACTAGAAATGTTTGCGTTCTCCGAATTTTATGTGTTCCTATTTGTGTTAGTTTTGTCGTGGTATCCCCTAGAACAGGAGCTTAGGACCATTCTCCTATCATTGAAGACCTTCACAAACTACGACCCCATTTACGCAAACGCGAGGCGACAAATGCATAACGATCGGAGGCTGATGCGTTGCGTTGGATCGCCGCAGAAAAAGAAAAGAAGCAATGTGGTGGTGTAGAAGATTAAATTAAAAAAAAAGCACACACACATACTTACAAAAAGTTGCAAGGAAAAACCAATTGAAAGTCTTAGAAAAGAATTTGAGCTGAATGTATAAATTTTTAAAAACACACATTACAAACCATGAACAAGGACAACAGGAAGAGCATATTAACTGTGAGCGCGATCACATTTTCCGTAGCTTACCACCTGGACCACAAGGGGAAGCAAGGGGAAATAACTGGAACTGATCGAGCGCAACACGGCAAGGACATTTCGGAAGACAACCACGAGAAAATATGCACTCATATACAGACACTCACAGCCATAAAAAGCTATGCCGATCGACATGAGCGAATTAAACAGAACAGAAGAAAAATCGTTGGGAAAAGTAAATGGCGCAACGGGGAAAGTGCAGAAGAGGACAGAGTTATATACTGAAGTAATTAATTGTTGACAAATGGGATCTTCAGGCGTAGTACGTTGCGTTTGCTGTCGCGTTTTTAAAAATAATAAGAAAGAGAGATAGAAAAAGGAAACACCCAACAAAAAAACACAAAGACAGAACAAAACTGAAATAATAAAAAAAGAAATCAATGAAATAACGCGACATAAATAACAATGGAAAAACAACTTTTTTGTTAACTATTATACATATATAGATTTGATTTTATATATATACCTATATATCATTCTCATTACAAAGCATATATAGAATAAAAATAAACTGATTCTAAAGGAAAAACTGAGGTAGCATATGTTTGTGGTTTTCTCCGAAACTCTGTATGAGAAAAAAATGTACAAATATCAGCGGTATATCTTCAGTTCAATGGTGTGCTTTTGATATCTTTGAACTTGATGTAAAAGCATACGAGAGGAAATGGGTAAATCGGTTAGAAAACTCCCATTTCAAATCTTTACAATACTCATAATCTGTTGAAGTATTGGACCCGCAGTTATATACGCTGTAGTGCGTGCTGTCAATACCAAGGTTTATAAAATTTTAGACTTTGTTTACGTTTTGCTAGTTGTATTTTCGTTTTGAACAAAACATAAGATGCAACAGAAGTTATAAAGAATTTTTAGCAGTTACAAGCAAGCGAGTGCAAAAATTGCTTAAAAAATTTAACGATCTTATTAAACAATATATTTTACACGAGATCAACAAATCATCCTCAATCACATTTCTCTAATGAAATGCAGCAAAATGAGGTAGTTTTTACAGCGAATTTGGTTTATTATAAACGTTTCAAAATCGATTATTCGTCCTTTTCATTAGAAAACAGTCAAGCGCCATTCTAATCTAACGCCAAAAATATGGAAACGAGAGGAAGTTCTCATTCTGCTCAACTTGTACGAAGCAACGACCCTACAACTGGACAGTCTTTCAGAGAAGGAAGTGTGGAAAATTGTGTCCGGGAGGCTGCATGAGAAAGGAATTACAGCTTCCCCAGCCCATTGCCAAAGCAAATGGAACCTTTTGCTCAAAGCATACACGGCTAATCCCAACAGTAAGGGTGTCTTTTTTCGGAAGGTTAAACAAATTCTAGCTGTGCTCTCACAAACACTTGAGAAAGATGTACTTACGGAAGAAGTTAACGAGTCCATCAAAGAGAAAGTATTAAAACCCGCGGATGTGGAGGAATGGGAAATGTTACCAACTGCCACTGGCGAATCGACACAATCCGTGTCGTTGGCTATAGAACAAATTCCAACTGCCACAAGTCTCAGTAGCCTTTTGGAATGCATGGAACAGCAAGCCGTTGAGATAGACTCACTGAAGCAAATACAACTTAGCTATCACGATAATTTCGAAGCCAAGATGGATACGATACTTGAAACGCAAAGAATAATGGTTGAGCATTTATTGGATATTAAAAAAAATCTTAACCAACTTAAACTAATTTTAAATAAAAATTAGTTAATATTGTGAATGTTTTTTATAGTCATTGTCGTATCTGTTCGTTGAAGTACAACGTGCCATCCTCTGAATGATAAATAATCTCCGCGTTGCCGATGGTAGTGGGAAGACCCTGTGCCGTGACGGACTCTAGCGAAAGGAAAAATATGCAGTTTTGAGGAATGATTAGCAGGTTATCGCTACTTACCAGCTCCCAGTCGACTCGATTCCCCACCTTGTATAGTATCATCCGAACCCCGACGCTCCGTAACCATACTCTGGATATAATAACGCAAGTAGATTCGTCAGCATCGAAGACAAACCAACACATATAAAACAAACGTACCTCCTTATACTTGCTCAGGTACAGCTTCAGTGGTGGGATGTAATTTTCGAAACCAAGTGCGTACATCGCACAAAGAATGTCTTCCCCATTGATGGTTTTTCGTTTCTCCATGTGGCAACGGTCGCTCGCCTCCGATGTAATGAAGGATATGAACTCCGAAACGCACTCCTGTATGCACTCTCGTGCATCTTTAGCAATTTTGCCAGTTGGTGGAACAGATTTCTTCATAATTTTGGTGATGTTGGCAATGGGAAGAAAACGATCCTGCTCTCGCAACGGGGTTCCAACCATCATGATTTGCTCACCACCGGATTCTTCGGAGTGAGTGGTATCTGTGAGGTATGGAAAGGTAATTTTACTATTTTTGCAAGAATCTGATAGAAGTATAGTTTCTTACCCATGTCATCTTGCATTTTGTAGGAAATGTTCGTAATTATAGATGAAAACTTTTAGCACAAATTATTAGTCCAACTATATTTGTGACGCTGTGTCTATTGCACTTTATAAAAACAACAATAACAATCGATAATATTATGGTTTTTGACAGCCATCCATGTTTGACAGATAAACGAAATTCCATATTCGCACAGTTTTCTTGAATTAAAATAATTTAATTTTGAATAACATTTTAGGATTTACAGCTTTTGGATGATTTCATCATATTGATGTTCACTGCTTTTCTGTATCAACGCAAGATGCTACAATTCTTCGACATGTTCAACAAAAATAAAACAGAGTGAAACCCATCCTTCTACTGTTATTTCAGCATCGGCACGTTTGGCTGTCATAACAAAGTCGCACATTTTTCTTGACGGGTAGGAAAACGAAAGCAAAATCACAAGGAAAAATCCCGCGTTTGCAATGGCGTCCGTCGAGGCAAAACCCAAATCGGTGGAAAATGAGCCGGAAAACATCGATGAGAAGGAGGATGTCGATGGCGATGTCGTGGACGAAAATGCGCCTGCCGGAAAGAAGAAGAAAAAGCGCTCCCGGAAACCCAAGAAAGCGGGTAAGTACGGTGTACATTGTTGCGCAAATCAGCAATGTGGAAGAAGAGAACAAGGGGAAAGGATGTATTACAAATAGTGTTAATATTTACATATGTGTTGTATCAATAATAGTTATCATAATAGAAGTGAATTATAGTTCGATATCACTTATTAATGCCATCATCGTATTGTGAGGTTATGTTTCAATCGATTTGTTTGGAAAGAACATAAACATGCCCCAAAACCGGCTAATAATTGCCTTTTTTTTTGTCTATTGCTCAGTTGCTGAAGATTCAGATGATGAAGCGCTGCGGGAAGCCTTAGCTGAACGACAGGCCGAGGATGAGAAAAATGCCGCTGCCGCTAAAGGATCCAAGGCACAGGCGGCCAAAAAGCATCAGAAACCGGTCGTAGAAGAGAAGGCTGGTGATGAAGATGGCGAAGAGGAGGAAGAAGACGATGGAACGGAAGCGGCTGGCACCGATGGCAAGAAGAAACGCAAGAAGCGTGGAAAGAAGAAGACGGGTGCAACAGCAGCCGACGTGTTGGTAGCACCGTCCATCCCGATTTCCGAGCAGTTTCCTAATTCGAAGTACCCCGAGGGCCAAATAATGGAGTATCCGGATTCGACGACGGCAAAAGATCGTTTTACGAGCGAGGAAAAGCGAGCGCTGGATCGGATGCATCTGGACATCTATAACGAACTGCGACAGGCGGCTGAGGCGCATCGGCAGACGCGCCAGTACATGCAGAAGTGGATCAAACCGGGCATGACGATGATCGAGATCTGTGAGGAGCTGGAAAACACGGCACGCAGGTTGATTGGGGAGAATGGGCTGGAGGCGGGACTGGCTTTCCCGACCGGCTGTTCGAGGAATCATTGTGCCGCTCACTACACGCCAAATGCCGGCGATCCAACGGTGCTGCTATACGACGATGTGACCAAGATTGATTTCGGTACGCACATTAAGGGACGCATTATCGATTGTGCGTTTACGCTGTCGTTTAACCCGAAATACGATAAGCTGCTGGAAGCGGTGAAGGAAGCGACGGAGACGGGCATCCGTGAAGCGGGTATTGACGTGAGGCTGTGCGATATCGGTGCGGCCATCCAGGAGGTGATGGAATCGTACGAGGTGGAGCTGGATGGAAAAACGTACCAGGTGAAGGCAATCCGCAATCTGAACGGTCACTCGATCAGCCCGTACCGAATCCACGCCGGCAAGACGGTTCCGATTGTGAAGGGTGGCGAGACGACACGCATGGAGGAGAACGAATTCTACGCGATCGAAACGTTCGGTTCGACTGGCCGCGGCCAGGTGCACGACGACATGGACTGCTCGCACTACATGAAGGACTTCGACGCACCGAAGCTGCCGCTGCGACTGCAGTCGTCCAAGTCGCTGCTCGGCTTGATCAATCGCAACTTCGGCACGCTGGCATTCTGCAAGCGCTGGTTGGATCGGGCGGGCGCGACCAAGTACCAGATGGCGCTAAAGGATCTGTGCGATAAGGGCATCGTGGAAGCGTATCCGCCGCTGTGCGACGTGAAGGGAAGCTACACGGCCCAGTATGAGCACACGATTATGCTGCGACCCACGTGCAAGGAGGTCGTGTCGCGTGGTGACGATTACTAGGAATCGCCACGCAAAAACGAAAGTGGATCTGGGGAAGCTTTTCAGGCTTCGATGAAATTTTTCTAACAGTGTGCATCCCCCTCACCCGCCGCCGGAGTGAGCACTCCATCTTAACATACAAAAACACAGTCACACACTTCACAAGTGCAACAGCCCAGTGATAGTTTTGAACCCGTTGGCTTTTGGTTGGAGTCGGAGAGGACGAGAGGAGCGACATTATCATTCAGTTGTAATAAAACCGCAATTTCAGCAACTGCGTGAATTAATGTTGAGAATCCACCAAGATCTGATATGATGACACTTCCAAGTAGCATGTATTTGTTGGAAAAGTTTTGTCATGGAACATTGAATGACATTTTCAAGAGTCATCAAAGTACTCATTGCCACAGTTCTGCACACATTGGTTCGTTTCGCCTCGTTTCGGTTCAATTGTGTTTAAAGTGGTTTTTACTAATTTATAACTTACTGTTGTCGAAAATGTATCTTAAATTCTTACAAATATGAAGTCCGAAATCAATTTTTAAGAACATAGAGGAAAAATTAAGGTAAAGAATACGGGGTATTAATTGGCATTTAACAACAAAATAAGCCCTTACTCTGTTGCCTACAATAGTATATGATTGGCTTATTCAGAAAACGCTCACTGTTAGAAGTTTTTAATTAAAGTGTGTTTCTCAAACTCATCGTAATGAGTTCGAGTTGTATTGTACAAGAATCACGTAACTTAACATGTAAGATGAAATTCCAAGTAAATCAAAGCTACAAATGCTACAAGCTTACAGCTCGCTCTATCGATTGCACGGCGCTTGTGAACACATCCGCACATCTAGCCGTACAAATTAATAATATTCAAGCCATGCCCTCGTGCAATCTCCGCAACCCAGGCCTCAGGGATCCAAATCACGTCGGCTTAACGCTGTCACAGCGTCCATTACTCATCGATCGTTCGATCTTGTGGAGGTTAGACCACCCCAACTCCCCGAACGGTTGGAGTACGCGTTGAAAGTTGTCAATGAAAATTCGCACACACACACGCGTGCGCGCTCGCGTCCACAAAGCCACACGTGCGCAGGCATCTCGTCCGGATGAGGGAGGAGTTCTTGAACCGGGACGACGACTTGGCGACGAACTTGCCAGCACCGCCTGTGTTGCACCTTGGTGGGCGGCTAGCTGGTTGGAGAATCAAAGGTACGCCCGGCTGTGTGTCTGTGTGCGTGTAGGGCGGCCTTAAGCGATTCGTTTCGCACACGGACAACGAGGGTACGTGATTTAGGTAGCAGATAAGTTCAAGACGGTTCCAGTACGGATAGGTTAGGAAAAGAAATGGAAAAGGCGTGCGCAGAGTTTGATATCGCGCGATCGTTACGTCAATACGATGGAACCACGCGCACGGGAATGTGTCCGCACTGCCGTCCGGTTGAAAGTTCGGTCTTCTGATCTTCCAATTGCTCGCGGCGCATTCGAACCGGCGCATTCGGTACCGCCGGTGGAGTCGTGTACTTCAGCGGCGGGTTCCACAATTACGTAATCGATGTAATGACATAAAAATTCATGAAGTCAAGAAGTTACCCCTTGGTGCCGGTCGACAAACCGGTGATCTTGGAGCGCTCGCCGGTTCCACCGTCACAAGGCAAGCGAGCCGCGAACGAAACCGCGCCCGGGGAAGGGGAGATGCTGGAAAGGGTAGGCAAACTGGTTACCTAAGGAGGCACACGGCGCAGAAACCCTCCAGAGTGTATGTGCTTTTTTTTCACCACGCTCTTTCTCCCTCTCCCTCTCTCTTGCTTTCAGATTGGACGTTTTTGCGACTCCCATTCTGCGACTTCTACGCTGGTGTGTTTCGGGTCCACTAGTGAGTCGATTCGGACCGTTCGGTGGACGGACGCGCGCGCGTGCTCGCACTGCTTTCAAGTAGCCGGACTGCCAAACCGTCGAGATTCAAACGACTTCGCGAAGGGAGTTTGAAAGTACCGTGAAGCAACCGCGCAAAATGCGGGAACAAAAAAGCGTTTGAATGAAGATGAAGTTAGTGCGAGTGAAAGGAAGCCTCCGAGTGTGCGGACCCAGTCCGGTCCGTTTGCTGCCGGTACGGAGTGGGTTTTCGTTTTCGGCCAGATCGTGACGTTCGATTCGTCACGGTGAAGGTTGACGTAGGTTTCCAAGGCATCGCGCCACGTTTCGCGTTTTTTTTTGTTGCGGGTTAGGTAGGCCTTTGGGAAACAAGGCTCACGCTGGTCACGCGAAGGCTCCTCCGCGGTAACGGCAAAGGATAATAAAAGCTATCGTGCGGCCGAGAGGACGATCCACCACGGTGTGGTGCTGGAGCTTTGTAGTTAAGTTTGGACGAGTTCGTGCAAAACGCGAAGGTCAGTATGGGCAGACTTTGGCCTAGTAACGATCGTTTGGATTACTAATGAAAAGGGGTGCATGTTTTACAAGGTGCTAAGCGTTGCTATTCGCTCGAAAAGTATCGCTAATGAAGTTGTATAACTAGTGAAAAATTAAGTTACTGTGGATCTTTTAATTGATTAATGAAAGCTTTCGTGAAGCTTTCGTATTTTTTGCTCCACAATTTATTTGCACAACTAAAAGACATGTCAGCTTTAAGTTAAAATTCGTTGAATTCAAGACCTGCCCGAATAAGATCTTGTTATTCTATCATGCCAAAGCACCACCACCAGATTATCGTTTTCAAAGGAAATCCCTCAAGGGATTTGTGTCAATTCCACTGTTTACCGGCTTCCTTGATGAGCGTGTATGCTTCACTACCAAAAATCCTTCAGAGCTAACACTACACGCATCCGTTTCTGTCCGCCCGAAGCATTCATGAATGAACTAAAGGGTAGAATGCCGGTATCTCCATTCGGCTCATCCCTTAACACCCTAAACTGGAACGCACCCGAACGTTTCGTATCAGTTCCATCCGGATCCCTCATGATAAGCGTGATGCGTTTGAGAGCACCGGGCGGGGATGGGGATGAAAAAAAAACCGCCCAACACTTCGGCCAAAGAGAAACCGGGTCTTCCCACCCTCCCGCCGGGCTCGGCTATGCCATGTGATGTTTCGTGCCGAGCATGAGTTCCCCGAGTTTGTGAGGCCGACCACCCTTCGCCGAAAGGCATCGTTACAAAACGCATGTGCAACGAACGGGCGCCCGTGCTGGCAAACACTGTCTTTTCGCGTTATCATCGGACGATGGAGGGTAATCTTATCGGTCATATCTGCCAGTAATCGTTCCTGAGGGTCTCTAAAATCCCAAAAATGCGTAGCACATGCGGTGGGACTGGAACAAAACGCTACTAGCAGCAACATATGGTTTTGTTTGGACCGTTTACATGGTCGCTCTTTCGCGGTCGGATCTGAGTGCTCTCTGCTCGCTGCGATGAGGTTTGCTCACTCTCATTGCTGTGGTGTTGTGGAGCATATTTTATGATTGCAGGGCTCTTCGGGTGCACATAAACGGGCGACTTTGCAAGAAATGTTGTACGATTCGTTAGTTTGCGATGTAAATTTACACGATTTTCTATTAGTAAAACAGTTTTATATTCGAAATTGAAATAGTTACATTAGATTCAATTTATGTTCTTGAACTTAGTACCTCGGTTAGTGTGAAATTAGGAAGCAAAATCGTGCAAAATTTGAACTCATTCGCCTTCTCACCACATACTCACCAGGTTTTCTCACTCCCGTTCACGGCTTTTCTCACGCACTTCTCGCTGCTCGGTGCGTGCATGGTGCCGAGCAGTGTGGGTACTCCTCGGC
>JXXB01038947.1:0-14943 GCA_000956275.1 Anopheles koliensis | reverse complement strand
GGAAATGATAAACTGTGATAAAGGAAAGAAATATTAATCACCGCACGTCGTCCGCCCCCCCGAATCCTCCTCGGGCCCTGAGTTTTGACCTTATTTTTCCGCTTTGCGCCGGTTTTCATCGGCCGCCGCCTCCTCTCCGCCCTCGAGCCAGTGCGACGTCCCGTCGGCGGCTTTTAATGGAGTAGTAAAAAATGTGCATGAAATGCGTTTTATTTTGTTCGCCTCTTTCTCTTCCACGTCCCTTTTTTCGATGTAGCGATGTATTCTTTATTAACCGCATCGATATTGGCCAGCCGAGCATCAACTTGTCGTAAATTATGGCCGGTTTTTGTGTGTGTGTGTGTTTTTTTTTTTGGCAAAAAAGATAGACTCTACCGGCGTTTGGTTTGGTTGGAGCTACACTCTTCGCGTAGTAATGCGAGGTACGCGTTTTTATATGCTCTCTTATGGTTATGGTTTTCAATAACAAACAGGTACCTTTAAAGTCCAGCGTCGCATGTCGCACAACCTAGGTCAATGCGTCGCGACATCGAATCGTTTGTTTGGAACGCTTTAAAGACGCTAACTGTGCGCTGCCCGAGTCGGTGATTTCTTATCAAACTGTCGTATCAACGCAGTAAATATCGCAGGCGCACTTTTATTATTCATTTGCTTTCCACTTCCGCCGGAAATGGAGCGAATTGAAATCTTAAAACCACCACCGTAACGTGGCACCCTCGCTCTGTGTATGCGTTTGGTGGTCGTTTAATGTCAACGATCATTGCAGAATGCGAGAGGCGAAGGAAGCCCAGGAAACATGTCAACGTGTCAGCAGCGTGTCTAGTTGAATCCTGAAGTTAACGCAACGCGTTCATCATCGCCATCATCATCCTGGTTGCCCGCGCCACGTGAGGATGTGGGAATTAAATTTCGCATTCACCCGCACTGAGGTCGTTCACGTGGAAGTGAAGAAGATGCTAAACGCGCACTTCGTCAGGTTTTTGATGCCGGTGACCGGGTTTTTTATACGTTTGATTGAGATGTTATTTTTTACTAAATAAAAAGTAATGAAATGGAAGAGAAAAACGGCTTTGAATTGAGTTGAAAATAGGTCGACTAATCTCACCGCGCGGACGTGGGAGAATGGGTCGTCAAAAGTACTGTCATGTGTCAGGTATTGAAATACGCTATTGAAGCGTACCGTCACATGTGAAAAGGGCGTAAAATGGCCCTAAGCGTTGCGGCACGTCGGAACCATCGGGGGGTTATCTAATCATTTATTTATTTATTTTTAGACGCGAATGAATAAGTAACGTACTTGGAATGTATCTGTTTTCTTTCGATACAACAACACGCGTTGAATTCTCGTTCGCCGCTGAGTGTCTTGTTGAAGGTGATTTTATCAGAATGGGTAGTTCCAACTGCGCACAAACTGGTTCCGAATGTACTTGTAATGTTTTCGAACAATATTTTATTCGAATCTATAGTGGCGTTATTATGTGTAAAAAAAAATTCCCCATCTGCTTTGATTGTCTCATCACATTATGTTGGTTAGTTTAAGGTATTTACAATTTTATAACCCCACAAAATTCGTTATAATTCACCAAATGGTACCAGACCGCGCCGGAAGTGGAAAACACGATCTTTACAACAATACCTGTTCGAACCATGTCGTATATCGTCATGACAGACGAGAGTTATTATAATTAAATCAGAAAATCTAAATTACGGTTACGGGTTCCCTTCCATTCGAATCGATTCTACCTGGTCAGTTCCAGCGCCTTTGCTGTGTCTCCAGCAGTAATTGTCTCCGGTAGTTGTCGGTATCCATTCGCTCACCGGGAGAAGCCAGTAATCCTGCTCGAGTGTGCACATTTCTAATTTCCTACTTCTCTTTCCCTCTACCGTTTCATTTCATGTCGCTGCTGCTGCTACCATCACCACCATCACCGTATAGGTACGGAAGAATGTCCAATCCGATCGGTAGTGAATCGCGTCGGACACCAGCTACACAAAGCGCTCAGCGAAAAGGGTATAGCGCTGCTGGTTAATCATGGGATCTCGGAAGATAAGGTAAGCTCAACGAATGCTTCTGAAGTAGGAACCATTTTTTTCTTTGCTCAATCGAACGCAATATTTTTTGTGCTAATTAAACACTATCAGCCAGAGCAGGAAGTAGAAGTAAATCCTTTCTATCGATTGTAAAACAAAAGGTATTAGCAAAGTTTCGCTATTTTTAGGGTCAGATCTTAGAAAAAGAAATCCTGACGCACACGCCGGGAACGCGTCACGTGTGATCTTGTCACTTTTTGATAAGACACGTACATTCGATCGGACGTCAGCGAGTTCCTGCCGCCATTATGCACCCCCTCGGGTAGACACAGGAAGGCTCGCGATAATCTTCGTGGCTTTGTGCCCATACCCGCTGTGCCTTGCCCGTGTCTAGCAGTTTCCGGTATCTTAATCCGGTGCGCTTTAAGGAAAGGATTACCGCAACCGCCAAACTGCGCATTATCGGCGTCGGCGTGGTTCCGCCGGGGCTCAAATCGCGATTGACGTCTGTGTCTTCAATTAACACAAATTTCCGCACGACCGCTAACCAAGCGTGGTGGCGGACCGGACATGACCGGGGTGCGAAGTGCAAACTGAAGAAGAAAACAAGCGCCACGAATTGTTGTTTGGGTGTTGCTTTGTTTGGTGTTGCGTGTACGTCCGATTGTGTCGAATTGTTCGTAAAACCCTCCCCCTTCTAAATGGCATTCGGACCACGATTTCTTCCTTCCCGAGCGGCGGTCCGCGACTTCCCTTTAATCGTACGCTTTCCGGGACCTTTTTCACTGTTGGTAAACAATCCATTGGTGTTGGAGAAAAAAGGGACGTGGGAGGAAGATGGGGTTTGATGTAGGTTTCCCGGACGGTACGGACCGAGTAGCGGATGAAGTAGTGATGAAGCAGTGTAAAAAAAAACGGGTTGATCATAATTCATCATAACGACAACATCGTCAGGGAAAGAAGGGTTTGCGAAGGAAGCCCGCTCGGAAGACCATGATAGAGGGCATGTTGTCGGTTTTTGTTTATGCGCCACCGGTCTAGACGATAAACACCGTGTTGCAGCGTCTACCGAGCGTCTGGAATAAACGAAACGATGAACCTGCCGACTGCTTCTGTGCCCGTTGGTGGTGCGCGTCACAGGTTGTGATTCCGGAATCACTTTCTTTATTTGCTTGGACTTCGCCAACGGCGGAGACGACATTGAACTTGCTCTTTTGGGGTGGGCGAATAACATTATCCATAATGAGGCAGGTGCTGTGTGAGCCGCGCTGGGATAGATGGAGGTAGTGTTTTCGGAAAGATAACGATCGGCTTTTAAGCGCCGAGTGTTTACGTCGTAGTAATGCGCTTACCCTCGCGGTAAGGTCGGTTTGATGGATGCATCGACTGACTTGGGATTTACTCCACGAGCGAGGTTGCGATAGATAACCATCATGTGTCGAAAGGACCGGGTGAGGGTGAAGCTTCCGTCACTGTGAAATGTTTATTTTCGAGTCCATTCAAGGCGCACTAAGATTGAATGCGCGAATGACAAAAGAAACTCGACGAAGGCAAAAAGCCGTGATGTATCGTTTCCAAGCAATGATGAATTTCTTTCTTCATTGAAAGCGAATCAAAGCTTAGTACCATTTTATTTTGTCCAATTAGCTCTTGACACGAGTGGAATGGAGTTGTTTGTCCTCCCTCCGACCAGAATGCGACCTTTAATCTCGTTGTGTGTTTCTGTACATGGACGTGTGCGACGTTACCAGTTTTGTTTGACCAGCGAATTTCGATGTTAATGGAGATTTTGGTATCAAACATCGATCCACATCAGCCGAGTGGGGATGTGAAACGTAGCAACTGCAGTCACACTAGCTTACCAGCGTGCAGACAGACCGTTTTCGGTCTATTTAAACACGCGACACTTAACCTTAAACTGGAACCCCGTTTCGTCGCCATCGTCGGTTGCTTTGATGTTGACTTTTCTCAGCACGACGATTTTACGACGAAGCGCTTTTGACGCTGTGTTATTGATGGGGAGCAGGGGAGGCGCGCTTCCGTGGACTCGCGTGATTAGGTGGAGTAGAAAATTTTAATTTCAAAACATTCCTCCCAAATAACACCACCATCCCTTTGGTTGGTTGTCGCTGATCTGAAGGTATTCACGCCGTTTCGGATTGTACATCTTTCGGCTTTAATGATTAGACGTTTCGTGTCATCTCATTGTAGATGATGGAAGATCACGATGAAGGATTCGTAGGTAAGCGAAGATGAAGAGTTCCCAAACCGTCAAGCACGTGGGACAAATGACGCATTATTTTAACAAAGACCTCCGGTTGGGATTAGTAGTAACGAGCGAGTGTAGGGTTGATGGTGTGCCGTAACACAAATTAAAGCTGTTTGTTTAACAACAAAACCAGAAGCTTTGGTGGAAGTAGATTAGGAGACTCATAGGGCTGGGGACGCAAACCTGCATTGTCGCTGTGTAGCTCATCGACAAATGCGTGTCAATTTCGCGTGGGTAAATGATGAACGATAAACCGCCGTCGAGGATGTATGTGTGTGCGAGTCCCCCGGTTTTGCGAGCGGCGAGACCAAAACTTTATTGCTTTACGATCCACCAAATTGCGAGGGAATTAGTATCACAAACAAGTAAACGATAGTCACCGGCACAGCCCAGCCCGGGGCCGAAACATTGTCACCGGCGTCATGGAGACCGGTCATTTAACGATCGTAATCGTAAGGACCTGGTGCGCTAGTTGTCTCCCGTGAGGGGTTTGTGTGTGCCGTTGTCACGCTGGGAAGATTTAAATACTGCCCGAAATTGACGATAGAGACCGGTCGTTCGGTCGGTGGGGTGGGTTCGTTGAACTCTTTTTTTTTTGGGAAAGTTTTGTTTTGTGACCGACGACCGATAATAAGTGAAATATTTTTATGATGAAAACGCGACGCGGCAGTAAACATTGATAACTTATTTACTGCTACTTTCGTCTCCACTCATTCTTTCTTTCTCTCTCTCTCTCCTTGTGCGTCTTTTACAGATGAAGCAGGTGTACGGTCATCTAGACGACTTTTGCAAACTTTCCGACGGTACGAAGGAAACCTACCTGCGCAAGGGTGAAACCAACCACGGTTACATTAAACCCGGCCAAGAACGTTTCGACGGCAAGTCGAAGGATCTCCGGCACACGTTCAACATCTGCACACTAAAGCCGGAAGGTGCACTGCCCGATGAACCGCTACCCGGTTTCCGGGACCACGTGTCGGACTTGGCGACGGATTTCAAGCGATTGTCGGCGCTACTCCTCCAGGCACTGGCCGTCGGTATGGAGCTACCGTACGGGTACTTTCTCGAGAAGCACCGCCACATTTTGGACGGTGAGAGCGAAAACCAGTCCACATTCCGGTTGCTCTACTATCCACCGCTGATCGAGGACGACGGCAAGAACGAGCTGCTGCGCGGGACATGCAAGTACAGCCAGCAGCGCTGTACGAAGGACGAGATCGATCTTTCCCTGCCCGAGGACTACCGAGCGAAGGTACGCGAACAGCAGGAACTGGAGGAACAGGAGCTGCAACAGCAGCAGCAGCTAGTGACGCGGTGTGGAGCGCACTGTGATTACGGCACCTTCACCCTGCTGGCCCAGGACTCCGAGGGTGGGTTGGAGGTGAAACTACCCGGAACGGATCGGTGGAAACGTGTCGGTCATCTTCCGGGCGCCATTCTAATCAATGCCGGCGAAATCCTCTCGACGTGGACGGGGGACAAGATTTGTGCCCTACAGCACCGGGTGATCATTCCGCAGGAGGAAACGATCCGTACGCGCGGCCGCCATTCGTTGGCGTTTTTCGTCCATCCAGGTGAGGCGTTTAGGGGTTTTTAAGTGTACAAATGGGAAACCGAGTTATTAATGTTCTTTTTATATCAACCGCAGACAATTGCATCTCGATCACACCGATCGATCTGCCAACGTCCAGCTCCTCCAATTCACTCGATTCCGAGGAGAAAAAGACAAAAGGACGAAAGAAGTCCTTTAAAACTGCCAAGTCCAAGTGAGTTCACGACGCTTCTGCGATGTTTATGAAAATGATTAGACGGAGCAAAATACGTGCTTTGCAAATTACCGCCACAATTTATGCAATCCGCACCGCCAATCGCTTTATTTTATTGGTGACTGTTTGACGAAAATAATTCACAATCGTTTTTATTGTTGCTGCTTGCAGGATCTACAACGCGTACCAACACGTGCAACGACGCTTCAAGGAAACGTACGCATCGTAGCCATCCCCAATTGGTCGTGATAGGAATCGGCCCCTAAACGGTGCAGTATTCATACTTACTGCACAGGGGGAAAGCTTAGTTAAGCCGTCTAAATGATACGGATCCAACCGTCCCCGTCAACCGTCGCTCCTATACTCCATGCATACGATGGACGCGAGAGCTTTCATCGATGCTGTATTTATGAGACTTAGGCACAATTTATTCCACCATCTTTCTTCCATCCTACTGGTGTACTTTTTTTTTAACGAAATAATATAAAACGAAATACAAACAACCACCGAACTTACTTTACCTGCTTTTGCCTTACCTGTTTTCAAGAAAATTGCCATCATCACCTGCACACAACGCTAGCAACATTTCCCAAACGACTCCCTCGAGGGTAATCTAGTCCGAATAATTAGGAAAGGAATTCACGTCATTATACGACCTATGCCAAGCTACCACAATTTGAGGCCTCCATTCAGAAACGGCTTATGATTCTCGTGAGACGAAGTAGCGCCGTGCATAATTAGATACATCCTAACGCCGCATTGTGGACGAGATAAGACGTCTGGCGCGTGTTGAATGAAGTTCAACGGAAGTGTGAGAAGAAGAAAATGCGCAGCGCAATAAAAGCTTCGCAACTTCGCAGTGTGATACCCCGATAGCGTGATAAACGGCTGGAATCCACTTTCCACGGGAATGCTTTGTTTACGCGAACGATTTGTCCCGTGCGCCCGGAAGATTGATGAAATCCTGCAGCACGTCATGGTCAGGGGAAAATGAAGCTATAAAAGTGACTTTTTAGCTGCTCGGTGACGCGCAATCACGATAAAGGCACACTGATGCGCCCCGATTATTATGGGAACGGATTGCTCACGTTCTGCTGGGGCGAAAGTTCCGTCCGTGTTATCGGCACTCTCAGCACAGCAATATTCGCCACCATGTTCGTGTAATTTCGGTGAGGTTTTATCGTTTTTCTCAACCAAATCCACTTCCGTACCACCCGGACTAGCGACAGTACACAAACACGGTTATGAATCTTCAACCATGACAATCATGATCTGTATTTAGTGTTTTTTTTATATATATATCCTGGACAAATTTTACACATAAAACCTTCAGCATTCTATTCTACAGATTCCTTGTGTACGTGTATGTGTGTATAAATAGTTTCGAATGTACAATACAGAGTGGAATACTTTGTATCCGCTCGCGCTCCCACCCTCGCTTCCCTCACCGTTTCACAGTTCCAGTTCCCATTTTACCCAGAGCACCACTTGCACCAATTGCACGCAGAAAAATAAAGCATTCCGACGTTCATAACGTCTCCTTGCCTCCTCCCGCCTTTCGGAGGAGTAAATGCACTACGTTCCTGTTCCGCACAGTTTACAACTGTTGCTTCCTCTGCTATCCCCGTTTGGGGTTTCCATCCTCCCCCCTTCCCCATGCTTGCGAGCTAAATATCACATTCCATTGAACCGACGGACGGTGCCATGCACGCCGCCGATGATTCCTTTCCGTTACCTTCCGCTTTCGTCCACCCCGTTTCGTGCGCGTCGGGAGCGATGTGTGCCGTACGGTGGCACTGATGTTCGGCTGGATCTAGCGGTACGGTGCCGGTGGCCACGATCACCACCACCGCCGTGGCCGAGGCTGTGGCCGTTGTAGCTGTCGTGAGTGCTGCCGTGGCGGCTTTCAGTAGGGAAAATTGATTATTGTCATTGCTTCGGTGTTGTAGCCCGTTGGTGGTAGCGTCGTCCGGTGGTGGTTGGTGGTCGTCCGTCCGTAGTTCCTCCTTGGTCGTCGGGTTGGTGGCAGTGTGGTGACCGTGGCCTACGTACCCACCGCGGTAGTGATGAAAATCGAGCCGAGCGCGATACGAGTGACGCGAACCCTTAAACCTAACTCTATCCTTAATCCTATGGAAACCGTTACTGTTTGGCAGTGGTTGTTGTAGGTGTTGCGGTTGAGGTTTTGATGTGGTATTGCTGCGCTTCCCGGCAACACCTCCCTCTCCGATTGCTTCCTGCTTCTCTTCCTCCTCCTCTTCCTCGACCTCCTCCGCGATCTTGTGCCCGTTTTCGTGCACCAAGCTGACGGGCGTTGGGCGATCCTGCTTTCCTGATCCGTCCACGGTGTTCCCGGTCGTCCCAACCGGACACGGAACGGCACGTATCGATATGATGCTGCTACTGTGGCGTCTCACACTGGCACCTTGCCCGGGATGCCACTGTTCGCTGACCGGTGGCTGCTGAAATTGTACCGTCGGCCGTCGGATACTGTTGCTGCTGTTGATGCTATCCTCGCGCAAACTTTTGCGCTGACTCGAGTTGGTGCCGTGCGAGCTGCTCAGGTTGGTGGACCCGGTGTGGAACGTGCCGCCACCCTTCCGCGCCCCGCTCGAGATGCTGTCCGATCGGACGATCTTGCCGCAGCCGAGCAGCTGCAGGAACCCGTTCCGGAACTTCGACGACATCAGGTTGTACAGTATCGGGTTGATGGCCGAGTTCATGTACAGCATGATGCGGCAGAAGTAGAGCAGGATGTAGAACCGCTCGATACCGATCGATACGATCGCCTCGCTCGGCACGATGATGATCCAGAGCGTGAGGGCCCGGAACGGCAGCAGGCACACGAAGAAGCTCACCACGACCGCACCGAGCATGAAGATCACCTGCTTCCGGTACTTGTAGACATTCCCTCGGCTACCGTTCGACGCGCTGGACATGATGATGGTCGGGTTGTCCATGAGGTTCTTCGCGATCACCGAGTACAGCACGACCAGTATCAGGAGCGGCACGATGAAGAACAGCACGATGCTGCCGACGAAGAAGGACGCCGGCCAGAAGCTATCCACCGGCGACAGGCAGGCCGCCACCATGTTACCATCGATGTACTCCACGTACTCGTATGAGGAAATCATCAGGATCGGGCTGAGATCAGGAGGAGTAGAAGAAAGCATAACAAAGCGTATCAATTGGAAGGTATTAAACAATCATGCCCTTTATGAAAAGTACTTTCATCTTGTGGAGACCGTAAAACTGAGCGTTAAATGATACTCGATGTATTTTAAAGTGAGTTTTTGCTCTACTGGTACATTTAAAGAGATTTTAAAGTGGTTTTGTTCGCTACTCAACTTACCTTTCACGGTGATCTGCATTGTTCTTACCTTACTTTTAGTGCTTTTTACCGTCCATCGGCCTATCTGCAATGCTCAATCATGCAAGTTTGTACAAAAAAGAGCTAGAGATGGCGCTATTTAATTAAAAGTACTACATAAAATATACTTTCTGGGTTATACAGGAATAGGTGCTTTTAGAACATAATTTGTTTGTACCATTTGGCTCTAAATAGGGTCTTGTTATATTTACAATTCTCTTTCTCCATGACAAGATTCCATGACAAAAATAGTTGCCTTCTGTACCTATATCTTTAACCAAATATTGAACATATTTTATCTTGTTTTGTGATATTCATTGCTTTCCTTTTACCTCGTTATTGGCAGATTTAACCAAATTTTCTAATTCTTACTTTGTATTTGAATAGAATGAATTTATATTTTAATACATTTAAAAAAGAGTCAGCTCGCTAAAAATAGATATATAAATGTCATGAAACTAAAAGGAAGATTAGATTTTGAAGACACTTTTTAGACTTTTTTAAAGTTGCCAGAATCAACTTTAACAAAAAGACCAAAATTATATTTTTTAAATATGTCTCCGTATAACCAAACAAAACACTCGTTAAACTCAAACAAATGGTTTTAGGATGAATTTCCAAAGGTACCGCTGAAAGAGCCGAATATTTAAAACATTTCGATTCATGTTACGCGTCACTGTGTCGAATACGTTTCTCCTTTCGATGCCTCCTTCCAGTGCAATACGCACCGTAAAATCACTAAGACCGTCTCCGAAAATCACATCTTTCTCCCCCCAACCCGCCCCCTTCATCTCATCGAAAGAGAACATTCGTAAGCTAAACTTTCTAAGCTCATGTTGTGCAAGCATTTTGGTGACGTACCCCAAAGTACTATGATTACTCAAAAATCCACTTAGAACGGCAGCCAGACCGAACACACACCGCCCACAGAGTCTCCCGCACTGGCACCAAACTTTTCAACGGACCCTTTCTTCGCTACACCAACAATCCGGCTGGCGGATGTGAGCCGTACGCGATGCCGTTAAATTAATTTGAAGCGGCAAAAAGCGACGGATTCAATTAATTCATCCCTTCGCACGGGCTACCATTTCCTCGAAGGATCGCTGGAAGATTTTTTATGTAATTGTTTTTCCATTCTTACGTCGTCTTTGCAATTAACAAGCATACAGTAATAGCCGGCAGAAGGATACAGTGCGAAGTGCTAGTGAACTTTCAACTAAATGAATTCGAAATGGACGTGATGGGAGTGAATAAACCGGCCCCGGTGTCGGTTCGGTGTATTTGCAACTGGGCCAGGTTCATCTGACGTGCTTGAAGTTTGGCGAGGGCTTAAAGTAGGCCATGCCGGTTGATTCGTTTCAACGTGTGTTTTCTCGTTGCGAGAAGAATGTAGGTGCTAATTGCAGGAAAACCTTCTATGAAAGGGAAACTTCTAAATTTACACTATTGTCGAATGATGTAAATTAAACAGTGCTGTAATAAAATGAACCTATGGGAGCGTTTTTAACGGAAAATATTATCCTAAAAGCTATCTCCCCAATCGTACATCGATATCGGAACGTTGTTCACTAAAATTACAGACGATAGAGCAACCGCAATCGTGAAGACTTGCAGCAAACTGCCAAACAATTTGGCCATTTCAATGGAGAGCTCGTTTGCTTTTGCCTAGCCGTGCGTCTTAACCTTTGCCGCCTAGACGCAATAATGTATTCATTGCCATTTTCACGACGGGTTTTCTCTTATCCTTCGACTCGACTTTTGGTCTCGAAGCGACTGAAGGAATCCGGGGAGACCACCGAAGTGTGTTGCGACCCGTGCGTCTTCATTGTAATGTAGTTTCTCATTAGCGACCCCGGGAGTCCCGTTTCTTCGTATCGTTGTCCCGTTGGCTTCCACGTTACATTACACACGCTACCCCATAACGTTCCCACGTGCGTTAATTCCATCGCAATGGGCGATGACGGGATTGATAAAAGTCGCCGGCTTGGTCGGTCGGTGTCGGTATTCCAGGATTCGGGCGAAAGCTTTTTCACGACCCCCGGTCCGTCTCGTGTTGCGGCCGTGTCTGGTGGCACGAAGCGGCCACCGGCACCGGTTGGCATCGGGTCACATTTCGGTGCTAAAAGAAAACGCCAGAAGCACGGCACGGAACGGCACGGAACGGAAAGGATCCAGATTTTCAAGTTAACGCACAAACATGAGCTTAAGTGTGGTGGGGAAAAATTTCATCAAACCTCGCGCAAAGGAAGGAGCGCCGAGCAGCGTTCAAAAAACTTTCTAATCTTCCAGTACCGGGAAAGTTTTCGCTCAAATCGTGCCTTACAGTGAAGATTTCGGCACACGGCGAGAATGAAAAACAGACGGACGGAACGACGGACGCCTCGGGGTGTGCAAGGCTTTTCTTTTCGTTTTTTTTTTTTGTTCACTGGTTCCGTTCCCTTCGAGCAGTGTATGAACTGTACCATGCACGACGCAATTCGGCACGCGTCGCTAGCATTGTCTCATTTTGCACTTGCTGAAAGTATTTTATGGTTCAAGTTTTGCGTTTAGACATTTCCTCAGCCATTGCCGCACGAAAAATTACGCTTCTAAAAGCCGTTCGTTTAATGATGCTAGCGAATAGTCGAATTGATTACGTGATTATGAGTTGCCCGAAAGCTGTGGCAGCGTAAAAAGAAGTGCCGAAGTAAACAATTTTAATTTCAAATTGTTTCCCAACTACCAAACCCAACTCATTCACGCGTGACCTAGCTTGGGTTGGACAAGTGCCGGAATGTGCCTATCAAAATTCAACTACAAATACGAAAGAATAGTTTGTGCCTGAGTTACGACCACTTTCGGGGTCTCGTTTTTCAAAGCCTAAAACGCTGCTAATATTTTGTGAAATAGTTTTCCCTCCACCCGCCCATGGAGACGCATGGTGATTTGTAAAGTAAATCAAATCCTTTGGGTTACAAAACGCTACACACGGACGCGCATGGTCGTAATTTCCATTCTCATTTTACTTTGTGACCCACTGACACGTACAGTTTCCCCAGAAAGGCCATATTTCATTCTCAGATGATCACCCGTCAGTGCTGGAGTACATTCGGAATTCGGAACCGAAAACTGGAGGCCTGCAGTTAATCGTTGCGGAGTGAATGTTACGGGTAAGGAATGTGTCGCAAGCCGGTTGTTTGCCTTTGTTATGCCATTGTTATACTCATACTTACCCTTGTGGGTTATGGGATTGTCCTGTCGCACGCACGGGAATGCTACGGTGAAAGAGCTCGGGTAGTTGGAAAGTGCTTGGAGGGTGAAGAAATTTTATACAGTGATTGCAAATGTTATTTGTTATTGTGGAGTTGATTGTGTTGTGAAACATTAAGAAAACATAAATTCAAATTTTACAAAAAAGTGAACAATAAGTATATCCTTACCCATTTCTGCTCTTCCGGAAACATATCGACATAAGGTGCTACCACGACTACATTTCGCTGCTTCCTTTGATTAACACAAATCTCTATGATACGTCCAACTACTATTACTACTACATGCGCAGTGACGGCACTAAAACACTCAGCTTACAATCATTCCGCTCCAAACATTTGCAGACTCGTGTTAAACGCCGATTACACAGTGATTGCACAATAATCGTATGGGTAAACTTGTAATTGAATAGGCAAAAGATCATTATCCCATCCACTACCGGAAGGGTACTACTATTTTCTATGCCTTGTGCTCTATGTGCGTGACGGTGAATAACGAAAGTTAACGTAACAAACATGTAAAAAAACACAATAAATTTAAGAAACTCTACCAATCGACTGGGATGGAAAAATAAACGTTAAATCTATTTTTAATAATTTATTCTGTAAATGTTTTTTCTCTATAAATGGTTGTAAATTTTTCGTTACCGAAGTGGCTATTTTTTTCATTAAACCACTTCAAAATTCGCACAACATCACTCTCAACGGGATAAATGCTCGGCTACGGTCAGGAAAACTTTTCTCGATTCATACCAATGGCACGATCGGGCGCGAAGTGATTTAAATTCGACACCAAAGCCGAACCATATGTCAAAAAGGAAGTTCTACTTTCCCACCCTCCCCTGAAAAAAAACCGGAATAAACCCCAATCTGGTCATCGGATACAGCGTCCTGCCCGGCTGTCACTGGCAGTGATTCGGATTCCCGAGCGCAACGGATGGATCGTTGGGATTGAGATAACTTTTTCCCCGTACCGCTTTTTGAATTGTTTTTTTCCCCACCCCTGACTTTTCGCCTAACTTACTGTTTGGATGTTGGCCGAGTTTTTGCACCGTAGGCTTCTTTTTTATTTATGGCCCGTTTCGGCACCGAAAGCCAAAGCCAAAGGTGTTGAAATATTGTCATCCGACGTTGGGCCGTGAGTGAGACAAATGTGTCTCTGTGCCCGTTTTGCGAAACCGGAATGTGTGAAGCGCAAAGATGTATGTACTACATTTCATGCGATATTTGAAGCACGCGTAAGCCATTTCCTCCCCCATCCCCGCTATAATGTCATAATACGCCGCTTGTTTGCGGTGGAATTACGCATGTTAACACCGTTTTTAATGTTTGTCAATCACAGGACGCCACTGGTACGTGGCGCGAGCTGTTACGCAAGATAAATGTTAGAAGAAGCCAAAACAAAAGACAAACACTCGCAGCAAACGAACACAGTAACACCAAAGAAGAAGTACTGTTTAATGTTCTTCAAACTGCGACTCGCTCGGGGCAGATGGTACTGACGGTACTTAAGCAAGTCAAAACAACAATGCCACTACCAACATTTATCTCGATGATTCCTTTGCCCGGTCCGTCTCAACGGCTAATGGCTATAAACAGATCAGATCCGTTTGCCAAGGGCTGTAAATTATAATCTACCTCCGACGACGAGCTAATGATATTATCGCCTTGCCGCAGGGTTAACAGAGCTGAGGTACTGCAACAGTTGCTCGAAAAACCGTTTAGCCCAAGGCACACGCCAAACGACTCGGTAGCAAACGAAACTGTAGACTTGTGGGAACAGTTCTGGGGCGAATTTGGCAAAACTAATCAATCACGACAGCGGAGCAATGTAAACAAATTCCGCGATGCTGTGCAAAGTGCAAGTTTATCGAACCGAACGTTCGATTTATCGTGAACCGTGAAGCCGCTTGGGTAGCAAATTTGGCTATGCGATCAACATATTGCAGTAATTTGTATTGATTTGGATAATTTAATGGTTCTGCAATATTATTCATGAAGCGTATTGGCAAAGGGTTTTAATAAAACTAAAAAAACTGTAATTGTGTGGGTAATTTATAAAGGAAATTTTATCAAATACTAAAATTATTTCAAAATAATGAATTATAAATTATTTTTGTTTTCAGATTTTTTAAAATTTAAACTTGATTTAATTTCAATGTTGTAACGCTCAGGATTGTTATCATTTAACTCGAAGGAATCTAAAGTTAAACTTTCGTTGCCAATAATTTTGTTTGCTAATGTTGAGGACCATTTGTC
>JXXB01038908.1:0-10929 GCA_000956275.1 Anopheles koliensis | reverse complement strand
AGTTTGGTTCTTAATAACCCTTGTGGATAGAGGTAAAAAAATAAACGATGACCAACTCAACTATTTTTCCGATTCGTTTAGGTGTCGTTTCGATTAAGGGACACATGCCGGTGTGTGGCGATGCCCACTTCGATCAGTACCTCTCGCTAGGACCAATGTGTCGGTACGCGAAGGATCTTCCACTGCTGCTCGAAGTCATGAGCGGACCGAACGCGAGCAAGCTGCGACTACACGAACCGGTCGACGTGGACAAGGTGAAGATATACTACCCGCAGAAGCTGGAACTGACCGTGAATGCCGTGCCGATTGCGCCCGAGATCCGCGAAGCGTTGCGTAGTGCGCTTAAATACTTCCAAAACAAGGGCGCCTATACGGAACCGCTCAACTTCCGGTACTACTGCGAGAGTATGCAGATCGCTTCGACCGCGCTGCAGACGCTCAAGGACGTACCGAATGTGTTCGGTTCCCCGACACCGAACCTCCTGTGGGAGCTCGTAAAGGTGTTGGCCCGCCAGTCGGAGCACACGTTCGCCACGATCTTCATGTATCTGCTCTCTGCCTCGAAAACGACCGTGAGCGATGCAAATCGCAAGCGATATACGCGGATGGGCGAAGAGTTGAAGCAGGATTTCACGGTAAGGCGTGGGCGTGGGATGGGAACGAGGCACAAAAAAAAAACTCACCTGACAGATGCATAACGACGTGCTGCTACTTTCCACAGAACAAACTGGGAACCGACGGTGTGTTCCTGATGCCTTCCTTCCCGAAGCCAGCGCTGCGCCATTACGAATCGTTCGGTCACGTCACCGGCTTCATGTACACGATGATCATCAACGCGCTCGGCTTCCCTTCGACGCAGGTACCGCTGGGCTTCAACCGGGACGGCCTGCCCGTCGGCATTCAGGTGGTGGGCGCCCCGAACCAGGATCGTCTCTGCATTGCCGTGGCGCAAGAACTGGAGAAGGCGTTCGGTGGATGGCAGCCACCAAAATAGACGTACGTACACGTGCAAACGGGTGACATCCGATACGGTACGCCCGCTTTGGACCGGAACATTCCAACTTTCTTTTGGGGGAGATAATATCGTACATGCGTAAAACCGTGCCCGGTGTGTACGTTCGTCGGTGGTACCTTGTAACGCGGATGTGTTACATAAAAAACACTAAATTTTTATTGTTTGTTTGTTTACAAAACTGTAATTAATAAAATGTTTTGTTGAAGTTTTTTTTTTTTAAATTTGACCTCTTTTCATTACTTCCGCTTGCTACCAAGTATGCCCTTAAGACGGTTGAAACCGTTCCAGTGGTAAAAAATAGCTTCATTCCACTCAGTCAAACCGGTTCCGCTCTTTTACTATTGCAACCTGCCTCAATAGCGACTTTCTGTGTCTAGCCCTACGAGGCCGCGCGCGTCCAAGGGGTAGGAGTTATGGGGATTTTGTAAGGATTCTTCCTTCCATTGATGGTAACGCATCGGGGTTCGTACACCGACCCTTCGCATCGGTCGGGTAGTCATTCGGTGTTGCTACGTCCAGGTCTTTGGGCTCTTGGGTGCCAACTTCTCGGCGTTCGTGTAAAAGTGTGCCAAGAACGTTCCATATAGCACCGCACGAGGGTGATTTTGCGTCCAGTGTTATGGAAGTGAAGTTTTAGCTAGCCACCGGTCTGTTCTCGTCATGGCCTACCAAGGATATAGTTCCTCCGATCAGCTACTGCACCGCCAGCGGGAGCGTTTGTTCGGTGCGGACGGTTCGGGCAGTACCCGCAAGTTATCGCTCTTCTTCGCCACTCTCTGCGTGGTCGATCTGTTTGGTGTGTTTCCGATCGTGGCGCTGCCGAAATCGATTATCTCCTGCGGGCTGTACGGGGTGCCGTTGGTACTGTTTGTGATTACGCTGCAGATCTACACCGCCGTCGTGTTGGGACGCTGCTGGACGATTGCCGAGAAGCTCGATCCGTCGATAGTGGCCAAAAATCGATACCCGTACGCGGCCATTGCGGAGTTTACGTACGGTCGTAGGATGAGCGTGTTCGTGACGGTACTGCTCGATTTGACCGTGTTCGGGGGCGGTATTCCGAACCTGCTGGTGGCGGCTCAAAACCTTCAGCTGCTTGGGTCGCGAATCAGTGGCGGTTCGTTTGAGATATCGTTCTGCTACTGGCTGCTCATCATCGGGCTTTTCCTGTGCCCGATTATGTGGTTGGGAAGTCCGAAAAACATGCGAACTCTAGCGAGCATATCGGTGGTGGTGTGCAGTAGTGTGGCCATTCTGACATGGATTTCGATTGGCGAGGATAAAGGGAGCAGTTTCACGCCGTTCAACGACATCAGCCTGGGTTTGCCGCCGTTCGTGCAGCTGCTGAAAGCGTACGGAATCATTGCGTTCCAGTTCGACATACATCCGATGCTGCTGACCATTCAGGTGGACATGCAGCACAAACGACAGATCGGAAAGGCTGTGTTGTTCGGCATAGTTACCACTTGCACGCTGTCCGCGATCACAACCTTCCTGACCGCCTATCGCTACGGTATGGATGCCACTAACAACGTGCTGCAGATTTTACCCCGAAGCTGGTCCCTGTACATGACGATTCTGCTGGTGACCTTACAGCTCTGTTTGTCCAGCGCCGTTGGTAATTCGGCTTTGTTTCAACACATCGAAGACGTTCTTGGCGCTTCAAGAGGTAAACACTTGAAATTCTTGCTTTCATAGTCTCTGCTGAAGCTTCGAACGCTTCGTTTCAGATTTTACCTTCAAGCGATGCATCATTAGATCGACACTGGTTTGGTTGGGTGTACTGATTGCAGAAATCTTACCCAGGTTCGATCTAGTCATGGGAATCATCGGTGGAACCTTGACAGGACCATTGATATTCATTCTACCACCCCTGTTCTACCAACGCATGTTAGAGTTGGAAAAAATCTACAGTCAAGAGCTGAAACGGTCGTACTCAACGGAATCGTCGATGGTCTCGGAGGATCATTTTGAAGATTCGGATGTCGATACAGTCGGAGGTGACTCTCGTCGAAGCTGGTACGACTCCATAGGATCGCAAGGGTCTTCCATATCGCTGACCGCGGTACGGAACACGGTTAAAAAATGGATCGAAGTAGGTGGCACGCGTTGCAAGCAGTTGTGTCACTTCATGTACAGCGATTGCATTCTCGCGGGATCGGTGATAGTTTTCGGTATAGCTGCAACGCTCGCATCAACGTATTACAACATGTTCGACGTCCGCGAGACGCAGCTGTGGTTTTCGTGCCTAAGTGCCTGGCGAAGGTGAATGATTGTAATTGCTTGTACATACACTTTTTTGTAGTCAGTACTGGGTAAGTGCAAGGAAACCTAACCCCATTATTCGGCGATAAAAGTGCATTCAATATACTTTCTGAATAAAATATTGTGATTTATGTTTGGTTGAGACTAAGAAATATGAAAAGGAGTTTTATTTATAGAAAAATATTTACATTAGCTATTTTTCTAACATAGGACCTGCGCCAACGGTTGTTTTGAATATTATGCACGGATAACCGTGAGCCTACTGTCAACTGTCAGCAGTATGTTAGGCGTTTTTTTCGTTTTGCTGTCATTGTTGAAAATCGTAAACAAACCATTTTTGTAAACAAACGAAAACACGCGGTTCCAAAATACAATTTACGAAAACTCGCGATAAAACTCCGTGCTTGCTAAAATGGATCCTGGATTCTGTCCCGATTGTGGATCAATCTTACCGCTACTAAAACTGCACAACAAAGTTGCTTGCTACGTCTGCCGAAACGAATTTAATCCCTCAGGTAAAGCTGTCGAAGCTTTGGCTCATTGATTGAGTAATTTTTATCATTTACATGCATATTTGCAGCTTTTGGTACGATGGAGATGGAATATACGATCCATTTCAATTCGTATGAAAATAAAAAATCTGATCAAGCGGAGCGTACCGAAGACAACGCAGCAGATGGTCCAATTGTGACTCGTCAATGTCCTAAATGTGGAAATGATCAGATGTCCTACGCCACTTTACAACTCCGTTCAGCCGATGAAGGACAAACCGTATTCTTTACCTGTACAAAGTGCAAGTGAGTATTGAATAAGACGTGTTTCGTCCACCTTTTTGAATGTTCTAACTATCTTTTTGTCTTCCTCAGGTTCAAAATGTCTGAGAATTCTTAACTCTCATGTATTGAAACGATGTAAAGAAATAACGTGTTGGTAAATGCACATAAAAATTCACTACAATGCTTTGTTCATTGAAAGAACCTACTTTACGAAGTTTGTAGCTTGTTTGTATTGTAGCTTCTTTGCTATTTAAGGTAAAGATTTATTGAAAGAAACCATAGGTACACGGATGTAAATACCATAGAGTTAGAATAGTTCATCAGTTTTAGTAACAGATTTAGAGATTCCCTTTCACAGGTAAAACTTTGAGGCAAAATCCACTACTACTTACAGATAAATTTTACAGTGTGTTGTAGCTAATAAATAAATGGATGGAAAAATTCAAATTAATTCAAAATTCATTTAAGCACTAAATGTATTCAAATTGTCGAAATATTGGTAGCTATTTGAGGAAGGTTAAATGTTTTATATAGGCAGATCATAACCGATTGTTCGAACCAAATATAAACAACGTTTGACAGTTGGCTATCCAGCGAAGTTTCAGATTATAATTTTGACAGCTTTGACGTATTCAACATATCCTCTGCTTCATCTTTTTCATCCGTGAAAAAAAAATCGACGGTGTCGGACGTGTGCGTCGTTCAGCGTAAAAGGTTAAAATAGAAAAGCGGAAAAAACATTTTAATTTCCGTGTGCAAACGCTCGAATCTCTAGTATTCGGTGCCGTTTTCGTGCTAGGGGTGTTTTTAACAGTAGTGTGCAGTGCATTTTGTGTGAATTAGTGACGAAAACTCACGGAAATAATGACCGACAAGCAGGACTCTCAAAATGGCGATCACCAGAACGGTCGCAATGACGATGATGTAAGTAAAGTGGGGTTAACCCTTTTTGCCTTCCTTTTAGGATAAGGAGTTTTGTAAATTAGTTGTTTGTGGACGTAAAAGTATCGAAATATTACTTGATAATAAGTTTTATGTTGCAAAGCTGTTCAAGCACGTTCCGCTAGAACGCGTTATTGTAAGTTGCGGTGCTTCTGGGACGCCATATTGAATTTGATGAAAATGATGCTCAAGATATGTAAGCTATTCGTCTCGCTTTACCCCCTTTCGGTATATGGTGCGTAAAAACTTTCGTACCCTTTCACACTAATGGGTGTGATGGAAAGTGAAAAAACTGTAAGCCGGTCCATTTTTCGTACCCTGGGAATAAAACAAAACTTTCTACTAGCTTTTGGGTACGGAAAAAGCAATTAAGCATAAAAATTACAAGAAATTCTGTTACGTAGTTCACCATTGATACCGAATCGCGGACGCAATAAAGCCTGTTGTAGCATTTATATGCGCCCCAGATATGCCACGACGGAATACATGAAAATGATCAAGAATATTCCATCCGCATGCTCGAGGGGTGGGGGTGCTGTGCCTATCTGGTTTGCTACGATAAAGCCATAGAAGATTGAGATTTTTCATAGTTAATTGAACGAACTAGGAAAAATGTTTCAATTCAACTAAATATTCATTCTTTATGATAATTCGTTCGTCATCTCGTCCTTGAAGCTCACTTGCATTTTTTCTTTCGCTAATTTCAGGAGATTCGTGAGCCGGAACATCTGCGTAAGCTGTTCATCGGTGGTCTTGACTACCGCACTACGGACGATACGCTGAAGGGGTACTTTGAGAAGTGGGGTAAGGTGGTGGATGTGGTGGTGATGAAGGACCCGAAGACGAAGCGTAGCCGCGGGTTCGGTTTCATCACCTACTCGAAGTCGTACATGATTGACGATGCCCAGGCAAACCGACCGCACAAGATTGACGGGCGCGTGGTTGAGCCCAAGCGTGCCGTTCCGCGCCAGGACATTAACCGTCCGGAGGCTGGCTCGTCGGTGAAGAAGCTGTTCGTCGGTGGGCTGCGCGACGACTTCGGCGAGGAACATCTGCATGAGTACTTCTCCAAGTACGGCAACGTCATTTCCGCTTGTATCGTGACCGACAAGGAGAATGGCAAGAAGCGTGGCTTCGGTTTCGTCGAGTTCGACGATTACGATCCCGTGGACAAGATTATCCGTAAGTGACCAGACGACACCAGAAAACAAAGGGGAGGGCTAGAGAGTAACTTTCTGATTAATATTTCCACAGTGCAAAAAAGCCACACCATCCAGAACAAGCTGCTGGATGTGAAGAAAGCGCTACCCAAGCAGGATATGGATCGTTACAAGAACGATATGGGTCGCAGCGGTGGTGGTGGCGGCGGTGGCGGCGCCTGGGGTAACCAGCGCGGCACTGGCGGCGACAGCCAGCGCGGTAGTGGTGGTGGTGGTGGCGGCTGGGGCAACCAGCGCGGCGGTGGTGGTGGTGGCGGTGGCGCCGCAAACGACTGGAACAGCGGTGGTTTTAACAATGGTGGCGGTTTCAATAACGGTGGCTTCAACAACGGGGGCAACAATTGGAATAATGGCGGCGGCAACCCGTGGGACAATGGGTGCGGTTCGCAGGGCCAGGGCGGCTGGGGTAACAATGGTGGCAATTGGGGTGGCAACAGTGGTGGCGGTGGCGGAGGTGGCTGGGGTGGCAATGAGTTCGGGAACAATTACCAGCAAGGATACAATGCGGGACCGGTGCGCGCCGGTGGCAATTTCAACCAGCGGGCGGCACCGTACGGTACCGATGGTAGCTACTATGGCGCGTACTAGTCGATAGCTAACCGTACCACTTGCGTTTCCAGGCAACCGAGGGGCTGGATGCAGCGGAAGATACGGCCTTAGTTAGCCGTAGAAAAAGATCGATCTTGTTGTGCTGCTGAGGATATGGATGGAGAACGTTGTCCAACGTCTAGTCCGTTGGAGATTGAGAACTGTGTAAGAATATACCTTACGTATTATTCGTCATCGCTAGCTTAACGAACAACCCACAAAATGTAACTTAATGTTTCGTGTTTCGCTGTTATCTATAACTGCTCGTTTTTTTTTGTATGCCTATATGGTCGTATATCAATTCGATCACTCTACTTCACCGCCACCGTCGTCGTTTGTTCCCTCATGGCACCAAAAACACACTCACACCCACTATTGCCTTGCCCACCTTCGTCAAACGCCCTTTCGCATATGTTCTTGTACCGCATGTCATTCTGAATTTCGAATCGTACGAAACCCACTTTACCACACCACGTAAGCAGCAAGCTTTCCTGCAAACAATCAGGTAAATATGAAGATATTTTCTATACTTATATTCGGTGTGCCATACTTATGTTTCCTTTTCCCCTGTCACGAAAAGTTACATATTATTGTCATTGTGTCCATTTGTTGCATTTTTTGCATTTATCTTCCCCATGTTCGATTACATATGTCCATCCGTCCCTTTGAGGTATGTGCGTCAAAATGCTTGGATTTTTATATCGTTTCACCTACTATTCCTACTTTTCCCACTGTTCCTATCGTACGCCGGTGATTTGCAAATACCCTTTCTTCCGCTAGTGATAGTTTTTGGAGCTCTCTGGAGAAGCAGGAAGTGCAGAACACCAGAAACGTCGCGTTAGCGCAGTAGAAGGGTGATGTTGTAGGATGTGTTTCCGAAGGTAATGCTCCGGATTGCGAACGGCAAAACTACGAGGTAGTACTGCAAGATTCGAGTTTACTAAGCGTATCGAAAATGCAGTAACGTAGCCCAACTGGGGGTCCAGGGTGATCATTAGTGCAAGGTTTATTTTCCCCATCTACTCCTGTGTTCGCATTCACACCATTTCAGTATTTCCGTTTCCAAAAACTTACACACGCTCTACACGGCGATCTTTAGGTAGATTGTGATTTGTGCTCTCGTGTTCCTTTCCGACGATGATAACCTCTAATTCAAACAATCATTTGTATTTTTCTTCATTCTTATCAGGTACAAAGGCAAGGTTTTAGAAAGATCTAGAGCTAAAACAGTACATTACAATTACCTACTTCCAACCCCCCCCTCTACTCAAAAGTCGCAAGGGAGGAGAATGTCGCTTACTCTACTCAGGCTCAGTATCGTAGTGTACGCTGCCGCGTGGGTGCAATGCAAAGAGCGCGCAGTATACCAAGAGACAAGAGTAAAAATCAGAGATCGCAATTGGGAGGAAGGCGAGACAGAGTGTACAATTGATAGGCCAACCGACCCGCTCATCAGCCACAGCAGCACAGTAACAACAGGGGGATCAAAGGAGGAGCAGGAGCCAGGAGAGCGAGCGCGCTTGCACACACATACACGACAGACGAAGGAGAAAAGAGGCACGGCAAGGAGAGTCGTATCGTTGAGTAGTTGCCAGGACGATGATCAGCTCTCGACACAACAGTGTGAGGTACTAATCGCATAGAAGCCAGCCCACATCTCTCAGGCGTCGCAACTCTTCCAACGTCAGTTTGAGCGGTTTTCTTCTGCACAGCGGTACAGGAATTGTGTGTGTGTTTTTTTTCTTGATCTACATTTATCACACCACATCAACGAAGAGAAGAAAAGTTGTCTGTCGTAGAGGGAAGGAGAGTAAACATCATCTGGTTTTGACTGCAGTAACGAAACGTTATGTGAGTGTGTTCCCTTTCCTTTGATTATTTCACACGTGTCCTGGGCACATAGTGGTGGTTTTACAAGATCTGGTTCGATGAGGTTTTAGAAGATCCGATGCGCGTTTTAGCGTTTTATCTGTATAGCGCAGCAAAAAATCAGCGGCAATAGAAGAAAAGATCGTAGGAAAAAGCTGTCGGTACACAGTCTCGATCGTTTGGCGGTTAACAAAAATGTCAGTTAGTCACAGGATTCATCACTCCGCTACTTTCAGTATGTGTAGAATTTCAGCAAAACACAGTGGCCCCTCTGGTATTGGGAAACAAGCAAGTAACTTTATATTTATTAACTATAAATGTTTAGATGTAATGGCAACCAAGAAAACAAGAGAAAGATTAGCGTGTAAGAGTAAAGATGGGTCGGATACGGATTTTGATTTACATTTTCGCCACGTAAATTGCAACACATTTTATACATCTCAACCAGCATATGATGAATCCCACACTTTAGTATATGTCAAATGTGAAAAATATATTCCTCTACAGTGTAAAGAGTAAGGGGATAGCTATCTAGGCGTATTGAATTGATTTCATTCGAGAGAAACGTTGCAAAGGATCTTAACGCATTTCACATTTGTGAAAAAGCAGTGCAAAGAAACAAACAATCCCAGAAATTAGTCAAAAGGCTTATCCGAAGGTAGAAGGGGCACCAGCGTAGAAGGTCTTTTTTTAGTGCGAACAAAAAAAAAACGTCCAGGACAGTAACATGACCAGAGCTGAACAGAAAAAGATGAAAGAAGCAACAACCAAGGGATGTGAGTCACGGAACTGAACACTTATGCAGCATATAATAGCAGTTTCATCAACATATTGTATATAGATTAAATGTATGTGTTTGTTGGTTTCGTAAGGTACAAAGAGAGTCTTTCTTTTTTATGTCATCTCATGTTTTGCAATAGGTAGAGAAAAGGTGGATTAAGCGACACACAACACTGCATTACTTTTATTTTCGGAAAACATTTTCGATAGCAAGTAACAGAAGCAATAGGGACGAAATATCGGTTTTGATAAGTTTTGTCATAATAGCAATTTAGCAACTTGTGTGCGCCTCGTTAGAAATATCTTGGACCAAAAACCATCAATTCCTTGTTGTGTGGTAGTTTCAGCTGCGCATACAGCTTAATAGAGCAAACAGAACGGAGTGGGCGGGCAGGGTTATGAAACGGAAACGGAAAAATAGCCAGCAATCGAACTGCTGTTCGGTTAGAGTTTCATAACGCTGTTTCCTTCGTGAATAATAATGCAGATGAGTTTCAATGCAAACTAGGTGTTCTAGTAAGTTCAGTATGTGTGAGTGAGCTAACGGTGTAGTACAACATTATTGAAATTCCATAAACAGTTGAAATTGATTGATAAGTTTCTATAAGAGTGTGTAGCGCAAGACTTGCTAAAACCATCCACAGACCCTCTCGGTTTTTATTCCTTTAATCTTGACATTTGCGCGTTCAGTGCATCCGTATTAAACATACGGTCATTTATATAACACGTATCGTAAGCTCCACACCGGAGGAAGGATTAGGGAACACAACCAACAGTAAAAATAACAGCTAAACAAAACAAAACAAACAAACAAAAAAAAAAACAAACCTTTGAGAGTAAGATCGTGTCGCAGTATAACAAAACAAAAAGAGAAATAAATTAGAAAAGAGTCTAGTATTCTCATCCCCGTATCAGTGCATTTCGAGTACTCAGATAGAGATGTTGTGTATCTCGCAGTTTCGTGTTCTAGCGCTTTTATTAGTATGTATATTACGTGTTTGCCTTACCATTATGCAGTGGATAGTGAGTGAAGAGTGAGTTTCAACCGGGGTGGGACGGAAAGGTTTTGTTCTTTCCAATTTGCTGCAATTTCTAGCGTGTTTTGTACAGGAACATACAGGAACGCGTGTGTGTGTGTGCGCACGCGTGTATTGCGAACAAGGACAGCAGTTATACCAGCGTGAACATCCATCGCAGACCAGATATGAGACGATATCGATCACAACAGGAAGAGGACACGTTACAGGCATATGGTAGTTTTCTGGTTCGATAGTACAATTTCGACTTTTTCGAGCGGGGAGGTGCAATTCAGGATCCTGACACTGTTGTTGAATGCGGCGGGTTCGTCTGTAAAATGAACATTTTGGGGGGTACTGTTAACATACAAGCTTTTTTTTGTTGTGCGGTAGAACCTGTGGTTGATTTAAACCTTTCATTCGCATTGTAAAATTGGTCCTGTAAAATATTTTATTTC
>JXXB01038888.1:0-11544 GCA_000956275.1 Anopheles koliensis | reverse complement strand
TTTTACAAGATGTTGTTTGGCTCGATCGATGAAGTAATATTTTATCAATTTTAAAAATTGTACCCCCATCGGATCGTTAAATAACGTTGCGAGCAATGTGAAGCAACCGTCGATGAGAATGAGAAGAGTAACCATGGTAGCGACATTTTTGTTTGCATTTTAGCAGTCACCTGTAGCGGCCTGAATATGTATTAAAGCTATGTACAGCCTTTAATTGTAAATTTACAAACGTAACTGACTGACTAAGGTGTTGAATTGGAAAGAACTAAAGTGAAAGAACTAATGTTGATATTTGAATGAAAATTGATAATCGAAAGTGAAAGTGGCTCGTCTGAAACAACACGCACCAACCGTATCGATGCATGTAAAATCTGATAGCAAAAAAAATGGTAATATCAATACCGATTGCTTATCAACATATACAACGCTTTCTTTTTATTACACCTTGTCTTCGTAATCTAGTAACGTATAAAGAATACTAACAAGCTAAATGCAATCATCGCCCGCTGCTAGTATCCTCCCGGCATTGGAAGCAATCCGAAGCTTCCTCCACCACTTCCACCCTTCGGTGGTGCACGAGTGACACTGCCAGCACCCCCACCACCGCGCCTCTGCGTACCTCTCGTCGCGCCGGCACGTTTCGCTCCGGCCGTCGGTGTGGCTTTACGGCGTCCGGTTGTTTTACGCGAGCGCTTTGCTTTGGCACCACCCGCTCCCCAAGCGCTGCGCCGCTTGTAACCACCTCTGGCCGAGCCTCCGCCCTGTGATGCAGCTCTGGCCAGCGAACCCCAATCCGTTCCGTCATCGGCACCGCCGTAGCGTGACTCATCATCGCCCCCACTATCACCGCCACCGTCTTCACCATCGGAACAAAGCTCGATCGCTGCAGCGTTGGCCGCTTCTTCCTCCTCCTGCATTTGGGATTCCATGAGCAGGCACACTTTTTCAGCCGAATACCCCTGCGTAATGTCGAGCAGTTTCTTGCCGTACTTCTCGAAGTTCGCTTTGGTGACGTGCGGCAGGGCCAACATTTCGGCCGGCGTTTCCGGCAACTTTTCCGACATGGCCTTCAGCGCCTGGATGTTCATGATCGAGGCAAGGGCCGCATTTTTGTCCATCGCAATCGTGCGGCACACTTCGATCAGATCCGAGTAGCAACGGTTGTGAAGGGCTTTCAGGGCCGCGCTCAGATGGGACGATTCGGCGGACGATGTCGTTGCCACCTCCGTCGTCGGTTTCGCCTGTTTGCCACGCCCTCCGGCCGACAGCTTCTCCCGGATCGAGAAATCAATCCGCACACGACGACCGACCAACGTCTCGATCTTGCTACCGATCCGGAGGTAGGCTTGCGGGATGTCATTACTAAATATGAGATCCTCCTTCAGGTACTCATCGATGACGAGCTTTCGCAGCAACCGCTGTATGTCGCACCGCTCCCAGGACTTCAGCTTCCCATGGTACACCGTGCGGTTGTGGCCGTTCTCGAGCACCTTCTTGTTTTCGCTACCCTTCAGCACCTCCACCAGATGCAGCAAAGTGAACCGGTTCCGGCCACCGCACAAATCGCGCACCGCTTTCGCTATCATAATGCACTCATCGGTCACGTTCAGTGACTTGTAGTTGCCCTGCATCAGACAATTGTCGCAGGCGGTCGCCCGATTCGATAACACTGCTCGCTGGTGAAGTATTCGGCAAAATACTCGAGCTGCTGCGTCCGCCGGCAGTCGGTGACATTTTCGCAATAGTTCACCATCCGGAAGAGGTTGTGCAGATGAATTTGTTTCGCTTCCAGCGAGATCGACGTATCATCTGGTGGTGTACGGAAGGCAAAAACAGGCTTGTTAACTCGAAATCTCCCCCCATCCCCCCCTCCCCAGCTCTACTTACTGTCCATCATTTTGCGGTAGCGCAACATGTCCGAGTAGTTGTAGTACAGCACGCAGGTAGCGATCTCCCCGTCACGTCCCGCACGGCCCGACTCCTGGTAGTAGCCCTCGATCGACTTTGGCATGCAGTAGTGCAGCACGTACCGCACGTCCGGTTTGTCGATGCCCATGCCGAAAGCGATCGTTGCGCACACCACCTTTATCCGATCGCCGATCCACTCCTTCTGGGTCGTTTCGCGCACCCCATCGCTCAGCCCGGCGTGATAGCTCTTCGCCTTGATGCCAGCGCGCCGAAACTCATCCGCCAGCTGGTCGCACTCCTTCTTCGACAGGCAGTACACGATGCCGGTATCGCGCGGGAACCGCTTCCGTATCAGCTCGATCATTTCCGCCTTCGTCGAGGTGCCCTTCTTCGGAAGCACCAGGTACTTCAGGTTCGGTCGGTTGAAGCTGCACAGGAACCATCGCGTATCGTGGGCTAGCTTAAGCTGCGCCAGCACGTCCGTCCGGACGCGCGGATTGGCCGTTGCCGTCAGCGCAATGATCGGAACCGTAGGAAACTGCTGCCGTAGGACGGACAGTTTCTTGTAGTCCGGGCGAAAATCGTGCCCCCAGGCGGACACACAGTGCGCCTCGTCAATGACGATGCGGGCGAGCAGATTCCGCCGGTACAACGCCGACAGCAGGTTCTGGAATTTGGCCGACGAGCTTATCTTCTCCGGTGTTACGTAGAGAAGCTTCAGTTCCGGGCAGCTGCTGTACAGATCGTCGTAGATACGCTGCACATCGGCCGGTGCTGCCTCGCCCGAAAGATGGCCGGCCGGTATGTCGAGCGAGTTTAGCTTCTGCACCTGATCGAGAATGAGCGACTTCAGCGGACTGACCACGATCGTTAGGCCGACGGTAAGGATGGCGGGCAGCTGGTAACAGAGCGATTTTCCACCACCCGTCGGCATCAACACGAAACAGTCTTTGCCCAGCAGGGTGGCGTTGATCACCTGCAGCTGGTTCGGCCGGAAGGTCCGTAAACCGAACTTTTCTTTAAACGCGACCGCCAGCCGCGAAGAATGCGGATAGGACATGCCGTCGAACTCGCCTGTTATGCCATCGTTGCGTATGCCTTCGTGAAAACGTCCAATATCCGTCCCGGTGGCGGTCGATTGTGCCGCCAGACGACTAGACGCTTCGTCAGCCTTCGGCCGCACTTGGCCGTCCCTCGTTGATGCTGTAACCGACGGCTGTAGATCGAACGAATCTTCATACATGGACGGATCGTAAACCTGCCAGCCTTCGTCATCCAGCTGCGTGTTGACGTTCTCAATGAACTGTGTATTGCGAGCGATGGCCGGTACGGTGGGCGGTTCCGGCTCCACTGGGAACGTTATCCGGGGCGGTTCGGACCGACGCAGCGAAGTATCCGGAGTGATTAGATCGACCGTACTAAGATTCGTCTGAAACGAGCGCCCCTGATCGATCAGTTCCGCTTCGCGGATACTTTTCAGGATTTCCTCATCATCCACCAGATCATCTTCCTCCAGGGCGTCCGATTTGGAATGATTGATTACTGGAGACATTGCGGCTGAAGCCGGTACGAACCCGTTCTTGGTGCGATCCGTGCTTAGTACGTCGGAATTGTTCTGCGCAAGCTGGTTAGCGATGGGTTTTTTAAACACAAACGCACTACCGGTTCCACTGGATTTGGTCGAGCCAACGGCAGTACTCGGTGGTACGAGTGTGGTCGAGTAGTTACGTGGCGGTTCCACTAGGTCGTTAAATCCAAAATCTCTTTCTAGTTCCTCAAATTTGCTTCTGCTTGGAGTGAGTCCATCGCTTGGGATAGCTGACGGAAGCGGTAGTGTACTTTCGATCACATCACCACATTCGAATGAAGGCTCATCTTCAAAGGGAAGATCGTACACGATCGGAGCAGTGGTTGGTGCGGTGCTAGTCGGGGTTGAACTCGTTTGCTTAACCTGCTCCTGGGAACTAGTAGAAGCTTTCACTTTCGACAGTCGCCGCATATTGGCCAGCACTCGATCATACACCTTCACCTTCCCGCGAATGCATCCTACCGTTGATTTAAGACGATCGAAACAGTCAACGCTAAAATTCCTATCGATGCGCTGAAACTGCTCACTCGGGATCTGTGCCAGCAGGTCGTAAAAGTGGTTCAGCAATCCCAGCTGTGCTTTCTCCAGATACTGGACACTCTTGCGGATGTCACGCTCGTGCAAGCTTTTCGAGTTATACTCGGGGCTGCGCGTAATCTCTTCCAAGTACGATGCCAACCCATCGTCGAATCGAACGTTTATCGACTCTTTATCGGGGCTCAGCAAACGCTGTAAATCCGATGGCCTACCATGGGTGGACTTTTCGCACGGTTTAATGCTTACTGGTGCTCCGACTGGAGTCGAGGACGAATGCGTATTAGTTTTCCTTTCAAAATCATCGTCGTCGTCATCGTCTACTGCAATACTGTTGAAAGATTCCCCAAACACTTGGCCCTTGCTGAGCTGCAACGCCTTAGCTTGTTTAAACTGAAACTTAGGCGCCTTTACGGGGCTGGTGGTGAGTTTCTGGAGATTTGCTTCCAACTTTTTCGTTGCCTCCAAATACCGCGCGTCAGTTGAAAGATTCAACTCGATGGGATCGTAGTTGATAGGTTTCAATGCAGGGCTCCCGTTTTCGACCATAAGATCAAACTCGTCATAACCGTTGGCATTCAATGTTATGGACGAACCGGAAGATTTTTGTTTTTCTATTTGTTCTTTAAAAATGTTTCTCGGTGGCAGACGCTTCGTTTCGGCTGGCTTGAGCGGAGATCTGCTCGAATCGTCCGAATCGCTGTATATTAAATTGATGCACGATGATGTTTTGGGCTGTTTGGTGGACAAAAATTTAGCAAATAAACTAACCGTGCAATAATCACCACAAACTTACCATAAATGCGGCCGGTTTGAATATGCTTGGCGAAGATGTTACTTTGCAAGGATCGGATGGTGTCGTGGAAGTTATCTGAGGTTCCGTTTCGATCGAATTGCTGCGAACAAGAAGGTACAAGACACCTGGTTACAACATACGTGCTCCGGACACCTCGACTGTTATTCTAACCTCGATTCTTCACAGTCTGATGGTTTTGCCTTTTTGGATATAAAATTTTTCAAACTCATCTGCTTCATCGGTTCCGTCCGCTGTGATGTGGTCTTTTTGGACATTTTGAGTATTTTAGGCAAATTTTCCTGTTAAAGTCATTTGTAAAATTCAACCGATTCTGCGAACCGCTCTGTTTACTGAGATTGTGCCGCGGTTTTGTTTATGTATTGTTTATCCTTGTCAGACCCATTGACAGCTGCCTTACGACAGTGGTGCCAGCTACACCCAAGGTACTCATATACACAAGATGAACTTGTTTTTATCGTTTTGATTTTGCGCCATCTCAATCTTGTCAAGATTTTTTATCATAGAAAATCATATGCCGTACGACTAGTATACACGAAAAAGGCATAATATGATATAATCATCATAATACTTTCTTCTACTACCTCACCGTTTAACAAAAATATTTGAATAAATTTTGTAAATCTTTCCCGCATTGTGGACTTCGTGTGTTATATTGAAAAATGACAAATTGCTCAGAATAATTCTACCTGAATATTGTAATTATCTTGTCTAATTGTTAATCTATCTTCACGTAAACAAACCTTGCAATGTTTTCGTTCGTTAATAAAATCCACATTCTTCAGTAGCATAGGAAAAACCCATGGGACTTTACGCGTATTCAATCGGACATTAGCAAACGAAGAAACGAAGCACCTCCATATAGTGTTCACCATAACTACATCCTTCCTACAGCAACAAAAATGGGCGAAAGTCCGGCCACAGGTGCATATTCAACAAGTACTCCCAATTTATCGAATTTTGTTTACATCTACGACATTCCACGGATGGAGAAGAAACGATTGGCTGCGCTGCTGGAGGCAAACAACAAATGGTATGATCTAGGAGAAAAACAGATGGGATACAGTACTGCCGAGCTAGACGTAAGTATTTCATGTGATTATTAAAAGAACACAGTGCTTAATGACGACCTGTATTATCTTATTTCTAAAGGGTATGCAACGATGCTGTGCTAGAAACAATCGTTCACCTGCTGAAGATCTGCTGGATAAATGGGGAAATTACAATCATACTATTACGGAGCTGTTTGTTATACTTTCGCGCGAAAGACTTTACAATTGTATGGAACTTATCAAACGCTACGTCGATCCACGATACCATATGCTGATAAAACATACCAGCGGTGGATCCGGCGGAGGAAGAACAGCTGAATTAGCCACATTCTCCGGGGCGGATGCAAATAACAACCCCAAAATTCCATTCCAAAATTGTGCACACAAAGTAAGCCCTCCCATCGATAAAGTGGCACAGAAACCCAAAAGTTCACCAGTAGCAGCAGACAAGTCAGCGAATGCAGACGGAAACCTGGACGATTTGTCCAGTTTGATACCGAAAATAAGCTATGAAGAACTAGCTGCCGCAACGGACAACTGGAGTGAACGAAATATTTTGGGCAAGGGCGGCTTCGGTACGGTCTATCGCGGTGTGTTTAAGCACACCTCTATGGCGATCAAAAAGATCGATTATAACAAGGTGAAGACGAGCGAAGCGGAACGCATTCAACTACAGCAAAGCTTTAACGAACTGCGGTACCTGAACTCGTGTCGCCATGACAACATTGTACCTCTCTTTGGATATAGTTTAGACAGTAGGTATTATTGTGAAACAACATTCAAATTTGTCACAACTGATTGGAAATATTTTCTTTTTTTCCCCAGAGGAACCTTGTTTAGTGTATCAGTTCATGCCAGGAGGCTCGTTGGATAAATGCTTGTTTGCTCGCCGACCGGCGTCACCGTTGACCTGGAAGGAACGCATGAATATAGCTGTGGGTACTGCAAGGTACAGTGCTGAAAGCTGCACGTGACGTTGTAAGTTCTGGACTAAAACGTTACTTTTCCCATTCCATCGCTTTTAGAGGGCTTCAGTATTTGCACACCTTCAGCGATAAACCGTTCATCCACGGTGACATCAAACCAGGCAATATATTACTGAACGAATTCAAGCAGCCACGTATCGGTGACTTTGGTCTAACACGCCAAGGAACCCCGCATGACTCGACCATGGTAGTGTCACGCGTCTACGGCACCCGCCCATACATTCCGAAAGAGTTTTACCATCGCCGAGAGCTCAGCACCAAAGTGGACACGTACAGCTTTGGCGTGGTATTGTACGAGATCGGTACCGGATTGCGTGCCTGGGACGAGCGACGGGCGGACAAACATCTGAAGGACTACATTGCCCGAGCCGTGCACGATGATGTGCACGTGTCGGAGTTGATGGACAAAACGCTTCCGATGGATAGCGACGGTTTGCACTGCTGCTACAACCTGCTAAAAGTGGGCCATCAATGTACGGCTGACGATCCGAAGCAACGACCCGATATGGTAGGTGTTATGTGGCACCTGGACAAGGCATGATGAGTAAAGCATGGTATGTATTGCTTTCTCGTTTTTGTTATTATTAATGTCAATTAAATCTACTGTCAATTTAGGAGATAAAACAAACAGGGTCCAGCTTATAAAGCTTTTAAATATGTGCTAATCGTTGTTTTTTTTTTAAGTATTGTCAAACGTCAATTGTGTATGACTAGCCTACTTAGGGATATTAAATGCAAAAAGCGTTCGGGATAAAACTCGCGCATTTTGCAAAAACTTTGCAATAATAAAGGCGATGGTTGATACCGTGATAAATTTAGTAACAATTTCATTCAGGCTGAAGCTTCCTGATGAAAATCGCAATTATGTAGGTTATTTTAGGTGCAAAGACAACTACTTCGTTCAATTCGGTTCAGTTCAATTTATGTTACGATAAGATAACTCAGTGGCAGATGTATGTTTGCGAACGTTGTTGAAATTAATGTGCCTTACACGAATTCAGTTATGACAATTTTTAAATAAAATTTTGATCGTATTGTCGGATGAAATGGTGACATTAAAATTAGATAATTGAGCGTTGCGTTAATTATGTTTTTTAATTATTTTATTTTGCAGTTGATGTTCTTGTTTCCAATAATGTTTTGTTATCATCATTGATAATCATATTTACCATAGTTGATACTTTATTTCTACAGTTTCGGTTTTTGTTTTGTGTATATGTGTATGTGTGTGTGTGTTCGTTTTTTTTTGTTTTGTTTATTTTTCTCCCTTCGTACTTCTTATCATCAGTTTCCACGTTTCTTTTTTTACACCGCAGTTCTTTGTCGACGCACTTTTCACTCACTCGGATCACTTTTGCAAACGCTGCTAGAATTGCATTCTCGTACGCACTTGCCTGTCTGCTGTTACTATTACTACTACTGCTTCTTGTACTGTTTGACGCGTTTGCCACGTTTCGTTTTTTTGTTGCCTTACTTAATCTAGTCCCGCTATTTTGTGTATGCTGAGTTAGTGTGCTGCTCTACACGGTTTCGGTTAACTCACTACCCCTTCACGTTCCCGGTGTGTTTATGTGTGTGTGTACGTACGTGTGGTTTATTGTTGTTGTAGCATAATTCTAGTTTTATTTTTGTCGCTTTGATGATTAGTCAAACTTTCTCTCGCTGAATCCCATAGAGAACATGTTTGTTCATTTGTACCGTTTGCATGAATGATTTTTAAAAAAATAAAAGTGGTTTTGATTAATGACTTCCCTCTCAACTATTCCTCGCATTCCACTGTTCCCAATAATGTTTGTTTCTCTATTGTTGTATTTGATTGTTGTTCGAAAGGAGTGGTATGATCTAGTTGCACTGAATTTGTAGCCACCAACTTTCGTCACTATGAATGATGTTCCAAAGGTAGGAGATGCGAAAGGTTGTGTTTTTAGCATAGCTATGACTTACACTTTTTATTTCAATTTTGTCGTTTTTCGATTAAATACTGTACAATATATAATAAACTTAGTGTCTTAAAAACATAAATTAAAACATATTAAAACAAACACGCAGCTGGTCAGTCGCTCCCTTTCCCACTTTCATTCACGCTCGCACTCCTCTTCTGGCTCTGTTTTTCGAACACTTACTTGAATGATACAACCTGCCCAGCGAATGTGGTTTGGTTGTGTGGTGGTGTTTTGCAATGCGTACGTGTATGCGTGCCTATTAATGCGGCGGGATAAGAAAATAATTGCTCCCGCTGATCACTTGCCTAACTGCGATCGCTTTCCTTCCGATCAATCGTAAATGAGCATTTGTGTAAGTTCTTGAGTGTAGTTATCATAAAAAAACAAGCACATACATACGTACACAAACCCACACACACACACATGTGCACACTCTGTCGCTTCGTTCGTTGTCCGAAGTGTTTCAATTCATCGTTTTAGCTTTATGCGGGGATGATTCAGACAGATTACAGGCAATGGAAGTGAAGTAGCAGTGTTTAAAACATCCAGCCAATTCGCACTACAAACCAATTAAAATAATTTATAAATACACATGCATTCGTTTGTCCCCTTTCCGTGTTCCGTGTTCTAAGCCACACATTCTTCTAGCCTTTGTTTAGTGTTTCGGTGTTCCCTTGTGGTTTTGACTTGATTTTTAGCAGTAAGTCTGATTTTTCCTTCGTTACGTTCATTTGCAGCAATGTCCCATTAGCGTACACGCACGTTTTCTTTTCACCATCTCTCTGCTATTATTACAATATTTACATAGAAAAATATATTTATATATATGCATTTTGTTTGGTTTTTAAACGTGTGTACGTAAAAGTATGCCGCGTTTTCACCTTACCCTTCCTTCCATGTTTTCTTTTCCTGTACGATTGTTATTCTCTTGTTCACTCTGTTCATCGCTTTCTGTCTATCCAGAGCGCAGAATGTGTATGCGTTTTTTTGACAGATTTTTTTATACTGCACACACACAGCACATTGATATCGTTTTATAAACTATCCGCTCGCATCCGTGCTTTACTGCTTTAGCATTCATTCATTCATCGCTATGCTTTTACTTCTACCTGCACTTTACTACTATCGACCTTCGCACTCAGCACACGCAATGCTGCTGTCGGGCACCCCATTAGAATCTTATCAACTGATTGATCTTTTCTTCTGTGGAACTATTTGATACTTTTTTTTTAATAAATGATTGTTTGTTATTTTTGTTTTGTCGCATTTGCAAGGAGTAGCGTTGTATGTCCGAAAATATGTGTCATCCGAGCGACATCATTTCATTACTTTGCCAAGTATTTGTGTTTCGTAAACACCCAAAGGGCAATTCAGTGCAGTAGAATGGATTTTCGGGGATTGAAATGTGGCAATCGATGCTATCAAGCACACAGTAGTCATTCTGATCGAACGGAAACAGTAATTTAAAACGGGAACGGGCACAAAACCTAAAGCAAATTAACGCTGTTGCTTTGTAGTCAGTTCGCATGAAAATGTTTCGGCCTAAACTTCACTCTACAGCAACACTGCTATCGCCTGCCGCTCTTGTGCTTTTGTTCGCCGCGTAGTGTCCGGTCTGTTCTGTGAAAGTTTTCATGACACTATGTTGCACTCCTTTTTTCTCGTTGCTTTATTGCGCCTGTGCAGATGAACATAAACCATCGCTACCTTGGTGTAGATAGATTATGGGACCCAGTTGCTACTACTCTTATCGCAGCTCGTTGCAATACGTAGCACACTTCGCATTCAAAAGCACTGTGCGAACGTCCTCACATAGACGACAAACACACACAGTTAAAGACACATACATGCACACCAACACACACACACACGTCTACTACTTCTATTCTAACATCAGTAATCGTAACGTAATAGAAATAGCAGCGATAGTTGTGTACGTAGTAATAGTTACTACCGTTTGAAGTAGTAACGGTAGTAATGACGATAGTAGTAGTGGTAATCAGTGGGCAGTGTATACTAATTATAGTTCCACTTTCACATCGACTATCGAGTCATCGAGTACGATCATTTGTTCCACATGTTTTGTGACTACGTCATTCTTACCTTCTCACGTATAGCGTGTGTTTGTGTTGCTCTTTTTCTTCTTCTGTTCTGTACACATTTTTACGTTCTATTTTTGTATGCTTCTGTCTTGTACATCATCTACCACACTAGGTTGTTCCTTATACCTCACTTTTTGTTTGTTTTTTTGTTGTTGTTGTATTTTTGCTTTATATATGTTACGTGTTTTATCCTGTTTTGTTTTTGTTTGACCGTGCACGCTTTCACGCCCCGGGGTTGTTGTGTTTTAGGATTGCATTAACTGCGTCCGTTACGCTCCACACCGAAGGGAAGCAACAACGGCGCCACCTGCTATGTTATGCTAAATGCGAAAGAAACACCGCCGACGGGTGAGGAAGAGGAAGAAATCCGAAACCGATTCGTAGTATATTAACGTTACACCTCCTGCAAACGCTCACCCTATTTCAACCGTGTTTTGTTTTTTTTTTTTACTTGTTGCTCCTCGTTGTTGCTCGCTTTCACAGCCTTTCACACACCCCACACATAGTGTAATAAACCACCAATCTCCTCCGGAACCCATCTGGACCGACTGTCCCAAAGAGCGTGAGGAATGTGTGGCGTGCGACTACTAATTGGTCATGTGTGTGTGTGTGTGTGT
>JXXB01038881.1:0-18617 GCA_000956275.1 Anopheles koliensis | reverse complement strand
ACATATGCAATCCCACCGATTTGAGGAGGACAATACTTTCACGTTTCGACATGTTGGGTCGTTTGTTTGTTTGTTTGCTTGTATGGGATTAATTCTTCGGTGAAACGGTGATCAGTTTGTGTGGCGTAACAGGAGAAATCTGTTGATAAGAGAAATTGATAAACAACGATCCTTAATTTTGTTTTTTTTTTCTTGTACACCGTTCGATACATACCCACAAAGCACGACTTCCGCTTCCGGGTGGCAGCAAATCATTCGGATCGTCATCATCATCCAGTACCACCCGATCCAGCCCATGTCCCTGCTGGTCGATAAACAGCAGCGTGTCTTTGCTACACGTGTTAGCCCCACGAATCAGCGATACGGCGTCACCCGCATCGATCACGCTCTTGTACGTTGCAAACGAAGACGGTCGATGGTGCATTAGCTCGGACATGTTTTCCCGCCACAGTATGTCCTGAAATTGCTGCGAGGATGGTAGCGAGAAACGCCCGGCGCCAGCACCGGCGGTGGTTGCTCCGGCCGCCGCAAGAGACGCCAGCTGCTGTTCGACGCGATCGTGCTTATCGACGCGTACTGTCGCGAGTTTTGTTTCGCTCTTAACAGAGACAACATCATCTTTGCGACCGTTCTGTTCCGATAGTATCGTGCTGTACGGTTCATCGGAGGAGCTCGCTGTTGGGACCACCACAGTCGATTGTTCGTTCGAATCATCAGCAATAGCTGGAATGTTGGGTAATTCTTTGGCTTCTGTGGCTGACATGATTGCGGGATGTATTTCCGTTGGCACAACAACAGCGACCGGCGCCGGTGTGGCCGGCGCGGCGGAGGAGATGGATTGTTGTTCGATCGCAGACACACTCACGACGACACCGGTGGCTTCCTTGTGCACCGTCGTTTTCACCGGAGAGTCTCCTTTAAGAACCTCCCCAGAGGGATCGGGCTCGCTCGCTTTAACCGTACTACTGGCATTAGCTGTCGAATTCGGCATAACCTGAGCTTCTTTTGCGGTCTTTTGCACTGGTTCGGGAGACGCGACGCGTTCCGTGATCGCAACGGTTGGCGTGGAAAGAGTTTCCTGTGTGGGTGTTGATGTTGTGGTTGTATTCGGGACCGGTGAGGCCACTGCCGTCGTCGCCTTCGCCACTGTGCGCTCCAACGTGGCGGTCGATGCGTTCGTGGGTGCGGGCGGAGGGACAATGATTTTTGAGACCCAATGATCGACCGAGCTGGAGCTGGAGCTGCCCGAACACTCGCCGGCCGCTCCGTCCGGTCCGGATAGTTTGCGCCGCTGGTAGAACAGAAGGTATGCTTCGTTGTTGATGATTTCTTCGTCAACACGATCGTTCGGTACGTGCGAAACGCGCTGATCGTCGAAACGATACCATTGTCCGTCGTACGGGTTCTTGCAGGCCGCCGTATAATGACCGGTCTCGAGTGTGTCACCCTGGTGATAGCAAACGGCGTACAGATCGTAACGATTGTCCATCGCAAGCGCCTGCCGACGTCCGGTCCCGGTTCCTCCACCGCCTGCTGCGAGCATGGAATGTGTTGTTTGCGTGGAATTGCCGCCACTACGCATGATTTTACGCCAAGGGCTCCAGTTGTCGGAGGTGGTGGTATCGGAGAACCCTTGTTGACGTTCCAGCGTTGCCTGTGACGCTGGCAGGTGTTGAGCCACGGCTTGTTCGCGCGCCAGGTGAGGCGTCATATCGAACCCGTGCAGTGGAAACTTGACCAGATTCGTTAGCTTCGCCGCCTGCGTACTGGCCCGCAGTTGCTGCTGTCGGAAACGCTTCAGATGTATCACCATGATGTCCGGCAGTGACCAAAGGCCGAGCGTTTTCACCACCGGCAGGTACTCTTGACAGTGTGGACACTTCCACGCATTGTCCTGCCCGAGCGTTTCCGCCTTGGTGTAGTGTTCGAAACACTGTTCGAGGGTGAGCGCAGAGCTGGCCGGGATTTTCTCACGCATCTGACTGACGCTTTCGTGCTCCACGAACGGATCTCCCATGTCGCTGAAGAACCGTTCGGGGTCGGTCCACTCGAGCAGCAGCTTTACGTGCGTGGGACCTGCATCCGACGGTAGCACCGAAAGCGCCAGATCAATCATCTCCGTAAAGAGCGGATGCTCGACGGTCGCCTCCAGATAGGTGTCGGCATCGCAGGACGGATCCTGCAGACGCATCCGAAAAAGACTCTGTGCCGGTGTGGTAAATGCAAACACCTCCGAACGCAATATGCCGGACAGTTCCTTCAGCAGCAGCTTCTGAAGTTCGTTGTAGGAAACGTCTCGATTCACCACGAGACAGAACGGTGTACCGAATCGCTTCACGTGTCCGTTTGACTCACGTTTGCCATTGCACAAACACAGCACAATCTTCGTCCCGCTGGCCGCTTCCTGCGCGGCTACACAGTTGCCTCCACCCGAACTCGCGCCGGACGACGACGACGACGACGACGACGACGGCGACGACGACGACGACGACGACGACGACGGCGTTGCCGGACATTCGATGCAATACAGTGGATCGTTTTCACGCACGGAGGCCATCAGATGCGAATCGCAAAACACACGACTGAACCCCGATTCACAGATCTCCGTCAGTATCATCCGATCGAGTGCGATCCCCGTATCGGCGTGCAGTTGTTCCCGCAGCGCCAACACCGGTGAACCGTGCGGTATGCCCAAACCTAGCTGCACTTGCTTCGGTTGCTGCGACGAGTAAATCACCTTCACCATCACCGGTTGCTGGGAAAGCTGCGGCAGTGGCACCGACAGACAGTAGAACGGATCGAACGTGTTGCTCTGCTTGCCACAGGTCGGACAGGACAGTGAAGAGCGAAACTGGGCCTGGAAGACGGCCTGCACGAAAGAATTGTTGCAGCGCACATAATTCGCTAGCGTTTCCGCTGCGATCACTTCATCGGAGCGGCCGTTGTTCTGTGGGAAAAAGAAAACATAAAGTTTAGCGGTTCAATCGAGGAACCATCCGCAATTCCTTTCATTTCCTTCGTACCTTAATTGTCTTGTATTTTCGCTTCGTTGCCGTATTCAAATCTTCGTGCACCTTGTCGAGCAACCAAAATAGAAACTCCTGTGCGTCATGCTGCGTGGAGCTTCTGAATTGACTTCCGTATCGATCGACCACAGCCTGCGAAAGAAACGACATATTATTTATTATGTATCAGCCGCTTTCGTGACATTTTAAATATTTAATAATTTTGTTTCGTTTCTTCCTCCATTTACCACACTCGACTGTGCAAGTGCGGTGTGATTATTTGGGATAATTGTGATGAAATAATTGGCACACTATCTTTTATCTAATCTCTACCGCACACTCTACTGATGGTTACGAAAAAATTCTAATATTCTAATGTCATTATGGAAAAATTGAAAGTATTCTCTTTTGGCTCCAATAAAGCACGATCTGGTACCGAGTTGAGTATGGTGTATGTCGTCGGTATGTTTGGTATGTTTTGTAATGGCACCGTCGATTTATCACAAACCATCAAATGGTGCTACTATTTGCGCACCGTGTGGATAGCAAGATAAGATAAATGCAGGCATGCTCGGATTACTTTGCCTACATTGCCTTTGCTACTACTGAAGAGCAAGCGTTGCTTCCGCTATTATGCTCCATGTACGCTTTCTTACCTTAAAATTCGAACTATAGTCCGGCGCGTCCTTGCACGTCCACAGGGATTTTAGCACTAGCGCCAGCTGCTCCGTCAGCTCGCCCTTAGTACCGAATTTTTTGGCATTAATTTTGTTACGTCGTTTGAGATCGGCCTGCAGAATGAGGGGCGGGAATAAAGCGAAATTAGAACGGTGGAACGAAACATTTCCCGCCGGGCGCTCCCCGCACACATTACCTTGTAGAGATCCAAAACAAAATACTGCGCCAGTATGTCCGTGTGACTGAGACACTGCAGGACAGCGTTCATGAAGCAGGTATTGCCGTGGTTCCGTAACCCTATCACGCCCGGCACCGTGTCCGGTGGCCACACAAAGTTCCTCGTACCCGTCCCACTGCCCCCATTGCCAGCCGCTCCACCGGCGAGAGTGGACGTTTGGGATGGCTGTAGTTTGTCGAATTTATGGTTGCCCTGCAAATGATAACAATAAAAAGAATACTCCAGTTTATTAGCGCTGGGGCGTGTGTGTGTGTGCGTGCGTGCGTGCGTGCGTTTGTGGTTGTATGTGGTTCACCATGAACATGTGAACTACTTCATTGCCAACTGTGCTCATCGGTCGTCCCTCATTCCCCGTTGTATGATTGAATGATTGAGAGTAATAAGTGGAGAACAAGGTCAATTATTCCGGCGAAGGGGGAAGACCGACGAATGGACAACATCGTCCCTACAACATATTCCCATGCTATTTGTGACGAACCACCACCACCACCACCAGCACATGTGCCACACGGGGTGAGAGCACGATCGTGTGCAGCCACTTACCACCGTTCGATTGACATACGTCATCTGTTGTGCAATGCGATTGATAAACTTTTTCACCGATAATCGGCGAAAGATCTTCTTCTCTCCGCCGTCACCACCGGATGCGGCGGATTTCTTCTTAACCTCGCCGTTACTTAACCTCGAATCGCACCGTGATTCGTCATCTTTTTCGCTGGTCGCTGTCCCGCTGCCACCACCGTTGCCATTGCCAACCGCTTTGATCGTCTGGGTGGCAGTGGCTGCTCCTACTCCGCTAGCCACTCGCGAACCTTGAAATGGATTGCGCGGCATTGAAAATGCTCGCTTCAACTTGCTGCTTGCTCCACTTGGTTGGGTGGTGGTGCCCACCACCCGTCCCGACGCCGTCGACACATCCAGCGTGTTGTGTTTCTCCATACTCCACCGACGGCGAAAGGTTTGGCTACACTGTTGCTTCTACTAGCTGCTCGGGCTCACCCTTGGCGCGGCACGCGTTTTATCGGGTAGGTCTTTTCCGGCCAACCAGCGGATGGTTTTGCTTCGGGCAGGCAGGCGGATCGACGGAACACAACTAACAACAACACACGACAGGCACGTTTACACCCGTGCGATTCGCGACTTCATGACCTCGCATAGGCCGTCGTCACCCGTGCGTTTTTGCGCGCGCGTGTGTGTGTGTGTATATGGCTGTCTGTGTTACGTGAAATATGAAAACATTTATTGTGCTGTACACCGTGTGCTGCGATGCTCACGCCACCCCAGCACCAGTGGTTGACCACACCACCTAAGCGGGTGTTGCAAATCGACTGCAGCTCACACACACGCGCGCAACCGCAACCGATAAAGACAGAAGCAGGAGGAGAGTCGAGTTCGCGCGAAAGTGACTCAAGTGGCTCATTAAATTCTACTTAATTCACACACATGCACACACACGACAGAGCACGCACGAAATTTCACGCCCATACTCTACATTTGCAATTGCAAAATTGCACACTCGTTTTCACACCATTGGAGTGGAAATGTACTGGGAACTGAGCGTTTGAAGACAGCGAGGATGGACACACCGCAGTATCAGCAGCGTGTTAATTTCCACCCGCGAGACGTTGTTGCTGGTCCTTCCGGCTGCCAGCAATTTTTGCTACAAATCTTCATTTAAAACACGGATCTCGTCTGCTGCCGTCATCGGCATGGCGCGTTGGTGGAGATTTTTATTCGTATTTCCAGCTGGTTTCTATGGCAGTTGGTTACTTCCTTCCTGTACTGTAGGTCACGGCTTCTTTCCACTCCGCCAAACACTCATGCTCTTTTCCTTTCAACACACGCACACACACGCACACACCCGCGGTGGGATTGAAAGGGTGGGCGGAAATCGTCCAACTTTCTAGTCACGATTTTTTTACACCTAGCTCGCACACACATACATACGCACGTACACGCCAAACGCCGTCAATATGACTGTCGAGAGAGCTCTCCGTGTAATAAATACTCCGAATAAAATTGTGAACAACTGATTCCTCCTCACTTGACCCCACTTGTCGTTGTCCATTAAATGATGCTTTTCGTGAACCACCACCAACCAAAAACAATCAGCGCGTCTTCGCTTCTTCTTCTATCGTGTCAAATGGGGTGATAGCGGTGGTGGTGCTTTTGCTGCTGATCTACCACTATTCAACACCACACGGTACGGGTTTTACGTGATGTTTGCGCTTGCTGACGTTTTCCACACTTTTCCACGTACTTCCAGAGGGATGGGGAAGAGTACTTTTCACGGAATTGAGCTTTTCAACATTTTAAAACACGTACTTAAGCTTAAATTATAATAATTTATACTTCTTTCACTCCCCTTAACGCTTTCGATGTGTTTTGCTCGAAGCCATTTTTGATGGGATATTGACAGCTTATTTGAAGAAGCACGAGCGGTCATAGTTCATGTCATTTGGTAAGGACAAATATTTTAAAAAATTAAATAAAAATACATACGGTAAGTTCTATATACGTATAATGAGAGTATCATATTAAAAAACATCAAACAGAACCATAATAGCGGCTAAAAACAGAAAATCAACATTAGCCTTTGTTCTCGAAAAGATCTAGTTGCGCGACCACTGTGTTGTGGCTTGAACCAGTTTGTATAGTCGGGTTTATTTCTCACATAAAGACAAGAACTAACCCTGTGTATGATATCCGAAGTTTACGTATGATATTCAAAAAATAGAGAGGGAGACAGATCAAAACATTTTGAAGGACGAAATTGTCCAGACCCTTCCTCCGAGCATGTATTGAAAATAAATGAGCAAATTGTTGAGAAGGATTCCATAATGTTACCTATGCAATACTATTTTCGTGTGTTGCCAACTCTGGTAACCGTGACCGGTTGTGGTAACAAAAAACAAAACTCAACCTCACCACGAGCATAGTCCAGTTGCGATGAAGCAAGTTCAATGAACGAAGGAACGTATGCACTTTAAGCTTATCTTTCTGCTTCTCGCGTGTCATGTTACGTTTTGCGGATGCAAATACCCAAAACTGGGTAGGTTCCGGCTCATAGAAAACAAAATCAACTGCTACCAACGGTTACTACCGGCTCCGGGTGAGATCGTCTCTTCCTTGCTCTCAACCCAGCGTTGAAACCACGCACGTTTTCCCTCACCGTTGGCATTCAACGCCGATACTCATGCATCACTCTTCGGACTTAACATTCACACGATGCACCCACGCGGCTAGCGCCCTGAGGGTTGTCTATTTTATCTCCCGCGGGGTTGAGATATCTTTCAAATGATTCGGACGTATGTTTGCAGAGAGCTACGATAAAACCAGTGTCTATATCCTACATAGCTGGGCAGTGTAAGCAAAAGATTCAGACGCGAAGTGATTCAGTACGCGAGATCAAATTCACGGAACCGGACATGGCAGTGGTGCTGTGTACCTTTGCGAAATACTGCAGCGATCTTAAGCCTTATTCGGAAATTTAATTGAGGTACATCAATCAAAAGTGCAATGCGAGCGGCACGAGTGCCACCCGATGGTGGCTATGGTTGGGTTGTTGTGGCCGGCTGTGCGCTAGTGAATGTAGGTTCAAAGTGCGTAGAATGTAGTATCATCCCCAACAGTGCATTCTATTCGTTTCTTCGACAGGTGTTCAACCAATCCTTGGTGTCCGTCTTCGGACTCATGTTCGCCGAGTATCTGGCTAGTCTTGGGGAGCATGCCTTCGGGGCCGCACTGGTTATGAACGTGATGAATATTTCACTCAACTTCTCCGGTCTGATCACTGGGCCCATTATCAAACAATTCAACCCACGTAAGGCCGCATTCCTAGGGAGTCTGTTGACGGGCAGTGCACTAACGTTATGCTCGTATAGTACGAAACTATGGCAAATCGTTATTTCGTACAGTGTTACTTTTGGGTTTGGACTCGGTCTAATACAAGCTTCGACGTTCGTTTCGCTAAACTCTTACTTCCGCCATCGAAAGGGCCGTGCTGTGGGTTTCGCACTTGCAGGAACCGGAGTCGGACAGATTCTGATGCCGTTGTTGGTGCAATATCTTTTAAGTAACTATAATTTCAGGGACACTACTCTTATCATCGGTGGGTTAGCATTTAATGGGGTGAGTTGGTAAACGTGTTTTTAAATTACCTAAAGATTGCTGAAACACAACTTCTCATATCGCTACAGGTGGTGGGTGCATGTCTACTGCAACCGGTAGAATGGCACATGAAGGATAGTTTGGTAGGAGAGAACGGAGAAAGCCAACCGCTGTTGGCCGTAGAAACATCGGCGCCAAAAACAATAAGCAATTCCTGTGCTAAACCTTCGTGTGGCTGGTCGAAGCTAGCCGCACTGATGGACTTTGCGATTCTGAAGCAAGTGTCATTTCTAAATTTAATCGTTGGCCTTGGACTGGCATACACTGCGTCAACTAGTTTTTCCTTATTTTTTCCATACTTTCTACAGGTCAGTTTACTTCACAGCGACCTAACAGAAATATATTTATTAATGGTATGTGTTTTAACATCGTAGAAATCTGCCAATCTCACCATGTTGGAAGCTGCCAACTGCATGTCCGTCCTTTCTACAACCGATCTTATAACGAGGATAACCGTCCCAGCATTCGTCGATAAAATGGAATTCTCCCATCGAACCACTTTTCTGATAGCAGGCATGTTCCTGGTTGTAGCACGTTCCGTTATGGCAGAGATGCGCTCGTTGATACCGCTGATGGTTACATCTGCTTTCTACGGTATATTCAGATCGATCACGATCGTAAACCAGAACTTGACCGTAGCTGAATATTGCAGCGAGCGGCGTGTTGAGAAGATGCTCCCAAATGCGTTGGGTTTCAACATGGTAATGAAGGGTGTACTGGTGCTCAGTCTCGGGCAAATACTTGGGTGGTTTGCGGATTTTACTGGTAGTTATTCGCTAAACTTGCACGCACAGAATTTACTGCTCGTCACAACATGCGTGTTGTGGTTGTGTGAGATGTTTTGTAAGGATGACGATGAACATTTATCTGAGTAAAGGCCAGAAACTTTGTCCAGAATTAATTTTCGGTAGGTTTTTATAATTCTTGTTTGCATATTGGACTGAATAAAATTGTTTTAACGTGCTAAAACAATGAACATTATCTAAACATAACGAGTTTTTCAAAGAGCAAATCTTATTTTTGAAAGACAATTCAAGATTAACATATGTGGTAACCTTAGGCAAATGTCAAATTCAATTCTCAAAATTAACGGCTTACTAACGTCAAATTGTCAAGGCGCCGTAAATAACGTACAACGTAAATCATCACATCGCATCCAGTGTTCCAAGAATAAGTTGCAACGAATCAAACTGTACATTCTGTTCTGCGTAATTTCTGTGTTGGCCGTGCTTCTACTGAAAGCGTGTAATGGCAGACAATTTTGATGATTTGTCGAACGATCAGTTGCGATTGAAGCTGCTCGAGTTCGGTTTCTCGAACATGCCAGTCACGAGCACAACACGGAAGGTGCTGATCAAAAAGCTGCGAAATCATATCTCCTCCGGTAATCTACCGGCGGTGGACAAGGCAGCACGTCGTGAAACTATTCACAACCTCGCAAAGTATTCGTCGGACGAGGAAAGTGAGTCGTCTGGCAACAAGAATATTACACCGAAGAAGGCGACTGCAAAAAAGGAAGTGACAAATCGCCGGGCAACGATCGGGGGAGCGGTAACCAAAACACTACCTAAACCGGTATCCGCTTCGCAACCAACACCGAAGGTTACGCCCGCTGTTGGACTACCGCCGGAACCGGTATCAGCATCGAAACGTCGTTCAGGGAGAGTGACCCCGGTGAAGGAGAAGAATTTCGATCTGGCATCATCACAACCGAATTCCAAGGAATCGACTATTATGGAACATTCGGATGATGACATGTTTCCGCTCTCTGACTTGGACCAGCCAAAAGACCGGAGCTCTTCCTTGTCCCGAGCTGAAATGTGGACCACATCGTACGTACATCAGATGAAGGTGCTTAGCCAGGCTCCGGAGGAGATGGAGATTGATGTCCCAGAAGCGGGAAGTAACACGGAACAGATAGAGACAATAACGATTGAGGACGATGATGATGATGATTGTCCTATCCCAGCTTCACAAAAACGAGCTCCGGTACAGGAATCATACAACAGTTTAACATCATCTGACACGGGTGAAGAGCGACGCACATTTGCGTCTAACGTGACGGTTCATAAAGCTGCCGAGGACTTCAATTTTTTGGAACCGACATCTCTGAAGTACAAAAGCAACACCGTGCAACCGCCGCTCCCGAACGTTCCGTATTCGGCAACAACCTCGCTCCCGAAACCATCGTTCGCGTCCACTTCCGTTCGGAACAGTATGTCATCGACGGTCCGGGATGATGGCGGCTTAGATTTCGATCCATCGCAATCTCCGTATCTCAGCGAGTTTACCAAGCGACTGTCGCGTTTGCGTGCCGAAGCTCGTTTACCAAAGCGAGAGCTGGGTGAGCATTGGGATTCACCTTCCAGAAGAACCATTACTGCTGGGGATAATTCATCGCTACGGGCTTCATTTGCACCACGTGAGACATATGAAGGATCGCCGTCAGCGTCACGTTACCGAGCTAGTGCACGGCAAACGATCGCACCGATGTATTCCGTGGAAACTCGTGGTACTACTACTGTCGCCCAACGTGGAACGGACATCCGAAGCACCATGCAAACTAACCTGCTGGCGCTCGACAAGAAGTACTCGATCCGGACAATATTCTTCAGCATCATTATTATATTGGTGGTCATTTTTCTATTTGTCTTATTTTTTTTGTAAACAACACCTTCAAAATCCAGGTGGTTCCTCAAAAAACCGCGATAGTGTTCGGTAGATAATACCATAATATCTTTTCCATATCTTCATACATTATTAATACAAAAAAGAAAACTCACACGTTAAAATTTTGTTGTTTTCTCGAATAAACGATAATATCAAAAAGGGGAAATCGTTTACGTTTTATTAATCGCCCGCTACATGATCGACTCACACGTGTGTTTATACCACCATTCGTTCCACCTTCGTCATAACAACAAAGCATTATTACGCGATGTAATGTCTGGACCTGGTTTTTAATGTACGCACGTTGGCTTGCGTTCTATCGCTTCTATTCTAGCACGAATGCAATGCCATGTTCGACGGGTACGAACCGGCATGCAGAGATTCACGGTTTTGCTTTGTCGATTTCGATTTTTAAACCTTCTAAACCACCCTATCTAGCTTGAACTCGCTCCGCACACGATAAAATAAACAAAGCAGGCCGCTGCCTTCAAATCTCCTAAGCAGATCGGAACATTCACTTGCAGTTAGGTGCATTCCATTGCATATGATGCGCGCTCTGCAAAATAGAACATTTTCGAATGAAGTATTCAACAAGTTAAAATATTTTTTTCCCTCATAACTAACAGTGAACTAACATAATCTTTCTGAAAGTAACGATGCTAAATTACTATTGCACGGACGCGGGAGTTAACGATTGAAAATGGTGTCAAAGGTTTGCCTAGGAAGCTAGAAACCCCCGGTCGCATATTGTTGTACAAAGTCGCGTAAATGGCTTCTGGAAACCCGCAGAAGATGTCCAAGTAGAGTAGCTTAATTAAACAACTTAAAAGTCTGCTTATTAGACACCCTTTCCGAGAGGTCGCAATAGAGCGGACGGTAGAGGCTAAACGACAACGAGTTCGTTTCGCGTTCTGAGATCGATGTCACATACCCTTTCCTGCCCTACATCAAACATTACTTACTAAATTCCTATGGCCAACAAAAAGAAAAAAATATCTAGAAAACGCTATGTTTTGGAATGTAGAATAGATGCGAGACACGGAGAGGGAAGCCTATTCCGGTGCACGGGTATTGCAATTACCGTGATAGATCTTGACTGCCCCTTCGCAGTGAAAGTAACTGTCGAAAATGTCGCTGTAACCGTGCTCGCGCCACCACGTACACAGCTGTCGGTTCCAGATACAATCCAACCGATAGATCAGCCCGGGAAACTCGAACCCCATCAGTGTGTAGAAGTCCTGATCGCCCAGATGTCCCTGAAATGAGTACTTCTCCGCCATATTCTTCACGGTTGACTCCTTGATGATCTCCTCGTACAGCCGAGACCGTCGGATGCGATCCAGATGCAGCATGACGACCCCGGAATTGAGTCCCGGATATCCGTGCCGTCGCATCTCACCCGAATTGGGGGCCTTTTTACCACGGGAACCATCCGTTGACTCGGCGATCTTGTCGAGATAGTATGGACTACCGAAGACAGTCTGTGGATTGTTCATTCGATACCGGGACAGCACGTGCCGGTACACCGGTGTCAGTTCGGGAGCTAACCCAAACAGTTGGTCCGGGGCGAAAAGTTCAAACTGATCGAACAGCTCCTTAACGGACGCTCGGAACACGACGTCACAGTCGATCAGGATCGCCCGGCGCATGTTCCGATCAACAATGCGATGCAAACCGAGCGACAGCAGAAATAAGGCATCACTGTAGTAGCTCCCTGATCGGTAGTTGAACAGCGGCATCATCCCGTGCACAATGTCGCCAATCTTTTCCGCACAGTCCTGCACATGGTACAGCGTGTAGAAGGCGATTCGGTGGAACTTTTCGATCTGCTGCTTGATTAGCTCCTCCGCCGAGCGTTCGCTCTGCTCGTCCGTGATGACGTGCAGATGCAGCTCAACGGTGCTGTACTTGAGCAGACTGCGCAGAAACAGCTCTAGTTGGCTGTGTAGGATCAGATTTTGGCTTTCCTTAGTGTAGATGATGAAAATGTTGTACTCCGTATCGTTCGCCCCCTTCGGAACGTACTTGACGCGCTTCAGCTTACTCGCCGCCGAACTATCACCGTGACTACTGGAGACAACATCTTCACTGGCCGTGCCGTTGCGCTTTGTGTCATGATGCTGCTGCGGTGGATGATGATGATGATGCTGGTGCAGGTTTTGGTGGACCAACGCGACAGCCGCCGCCAAACGCTCCGGTGTATCCTTCTGCACGAGATGCCTATTGAAGACGCTGCTATTCGCGTAGATAAACAGCAGAAAACCGCTGGCGACGATAAACACCAGCAGCGCCTTGTTCATGCCCATCTGACCGATCCGTGGCAGCGCGAGCCACCACCGCCGTCGTCGCTGCCACCAACCGATGGTAGCCAGAGCTCGCTTCCGATGCACCACACGTCGTCTCGTGAGTTACGGCTGCTTCCAGGACCGTGGCTGCAACCAGGCTAGTTCTAGTTTCATAATCAACACTCGAGCACCCTGGCCTCCTTGCTGTAGCGGGATGTGGGCCACCTAGCGCACCCTTTCAAACATTCACCCGCGCCGTACGGTTTTAGGTGCACTTCACCATCGTATCGATCAAGATTTCGCGTCAATTAGATTATGCTAAACAGAGCTTCTAGTGCGGGGGTGGGTGTTGTTTCAGCGTACTGTTTTCTACCCTCGCACATTATCTTTTTTTCTGCACCCATTGACATTTGGGGGGGTTTTGTTCCGCACCCTTCTTCGGCTTCTCCAACCATCAGCCACGAAAAATCCATTTTGACAACACCAGCGCGGTCTGTTTTGAAGTGGGAGAGCAGCTCTTTGACGTTCATGTCAAATGATTCGCTAGAAAGGGAAAGAAAGAGAGAGGCAACGTAAATAGCAATACACAACATCTCGGAGGTCAGTCAACAAAAGCAATTGTGTGTGCGAATTTGAAGTGGCCGCTCATGTGTGCATGTGTGTGTGTGGGGGGGGAGGTTGTGGTTTGCGATGAGTAGCGTTCGTAAATAAGACGCATTGACCTTATATCTTGATGTACACACAAAGGAGGTCGAATTACTTTACGTCTTTCTCTCCGCGTTGGTGTGTCTCTGCGTATGTGTGTTTGTGTGTGAAAGCGTTGCGAGCTGTCAGAAAGCGCAGGAAAACCTTGTTTATCTCTGCTGCGCTACCGAGAGACGTCAACATCATCGATTTTTTTTCTTCCACACACTCTCTCACGCACGCAGCATTGTACGGGAGATATTCGCGAAAAGAAAAAGTGCTGACTCCGAACGGAACGACCGCAAACCAGCGGCGAATGGTGTGATTGCCAAGTGTATGTGCTTGATTTGTGCTGAGCGAGAGTGAGGATTTTGGTGAAAAGTTTCAGAACCCACGGGGAAACGATGGTGCTGGCCAGCGGGAGGAGCAACAGCATCCTCCGTAATATGAGCAGCAAAGTGGATCACACAAAGAAGAAGTAGATCAAGTGCGGATACGATATAGCAATTGAACGAAGAGTGTGGAGAGGGGTCAACCAGAGGCAGGCCAGCTGTTTCCCGACAGACGGTGGTTGGGTTGGGTAGGGCGTTCGTTGTGCAAACCACGACGGGGCTACCACCTTCCCATACGAGAAAGAGGGGAAAGAAGAATAGACACGTAAGTAATCAATGAAGGAGTCAGCCAGTCGGTGGTGGTGGGTAGAGTGGATAACGGGGCTCCTCGCAGAATGTAGGGTAGATGGGTGGTGTCTGGCAGCACCCGCAAACAACCAATCTACCTACCTACAACTGTTGGCTACGGCTAATGTTCATAACTACGCAAAAGTTTTCTCATGATGCGGCGTGCTGCGCTCCACAACACCGGGAAATGTGTGTGTTACGACTGTGGGTAGCGCATGCAACGCTATTCGCTCGGTGTTGGGTTCTTCCCCACATAAACGTCTCAGATAACTGTACTGTATGGGTTTTTTTTTGTTACCCCGCCACCCCCAGCCCTGATACTACCCATAATATGGTCGAAACATTCCTGCTGCTACAAGTTGGGTTGGGTCCTGTGCTCCACCAAAGTGAGTCAGGTCGTCGTACATTTCCGATTGTTTGTTCTAGAGTGGTAGTGGTGGTGGTGTCGGGTGGAACACTATCGGAATTTTCGACCCATTGCGCGGTGGCGGCGGGCTCTTATCACAACTCCACCACGCCACGCATATACTTCCAATAGCTGATACGTATAGCGAGTTCTGCACCCGTGAAAGCGATATATTTTGTTGAATCACACGAAAATTGCATCAACTAGCAAGCAGCGCACGAACACACAATAGGAGTGTAAATCACCTTTTTACCATGGTGCGCGATGTATGGAGGGACCCCGGTGCGGGGTGTGTGTGTGAGTGTGTTGTGTGCGTGCCGCCCCCTTTGCGTGATGGAGGGAGATCGCTTATTAGCAGCTAGTCGTTGTCGCGGTTGCTGCGGTCGCCACGGTCGTCATCGTCATAGAAGGCGAGCGGAGTGTCGTGTTGGAAGAAGAACAGTGTTTAGACAACTTGCAAGTTTGTCATCTCCAGAGCTACTTCGATCTGTACCCCCTAGCATGTGAAATCCTTCTCCACATCTGCCGTTAAAGTTTCACCATGAAAAATCGTACTAAAAGAGGTATGTGTGTGTGTGTGTGTGCGATGCAGTTGGCCACCAAAAACTCAACCGTGCTGCTGCTCACGGTGGCAAGGTGGCAACCTTGACCAGCACCATTCAACCAGCACTCTCCTGGTGCGGTGTGTTGTGTGTCTCTGCACACCTCTGCATAGCTGCAACAAGCATTGCCTTCCTTATCGAATGATCGAACATGTTCGAGTGTGGGGAAGGAACGGAGAAGGTGAAGGGCACTAGTATCTTTACTTGCCAAAGACTTCACCGTCTAGATAGCAACCCGACGGCTCACGCAGGCAATATACGCTAGTTATCATTCGTTCGGCTCTTGCAGGTTGCGTGTGTGGCTTGATAATCGCTTTTATTCTCGCTGCAATGAAGCACATACAGTCGAAATACTTTTAGCATCGAAACCGGCCTCTCATCGGGGTGGTTGCAAACTTTATCGATTGGCTGGTTTTCGGGGGAATCACATGGTGCCTGCCGAAGCGACCGGTTTAGAGCGAGTGTGTGTGTGTGTGTTAATCGGCTAATTCCGATGTCGCGATGAAACATGTGGTCTTTTGTGCGTGCTAACAATCTTTACGTCCTAACATAAAGCTATACGCTAGAGGTGAATTCGGAAGTTGATGTGTGTTTTTGTTTTCTATCCATTTAATTTCACAGCGATCATCAACGGGGCGAAGGGTGGTGGAGCGCCACAACGGACGCGATCAACCATGGACTCCGCCACCGGATCCGGCCTTATGGAGGAGTACGATCTGATGAAGCAACAGAAGTATCGGGTGTACATCTCCAACATTGACAAGGCGCTGAAAAACTTTGAATATTCCAGCGAATGGGCCGACCTGATCTCAGCCCTCGGCAAACTCAACAAGGTGATCTCCTCGAACGCGCAGTATCAGATCATCCCACGGCGGATCAAGATTTCGAAGCGGCTGGCCCAGTGCATGCACCCGGCGCTACCATCGGGCGTTCATCTAAAGGCACTCGAGTCGTACGATGTCATCTTCAGCAACATCGGCGTGGAACGGCTCGCCTCGGAGCTGTTCATCTACAGTGCCGGGTTGTTTCCGCTCCTGGGCTATTCGGCGATGAACGTACGTCCGACGTTGCTGTCGATCTACGAGAAGTACTTCGTGCCGCTCGGTGAGAAGCTCCGGCCCGCGTTGAGCGGTTTCCTGAGCGGTGTCTTTCCGGGCCTGGAAGCTGGTCAGGATCACTTCGAGCGTACGAACCAGCTGCTGGATAAGGTGTGTCACGCGGTGCAGCTGGAGTGTTTCTATACCTGCCTGTGGGAGTGTATCGTGACGAACGCGTCCGTCCGGCTGCCGGCCATCACGTACGTGCTGGAGCATTACGATAAGAAGGTGCCGTGTGCTGCCCAGCGCGAACTGATGGGCAGCAGTGCGGAGTTGATGGTGAACGGACTGTGCAGCTGTCTGAACGATGCCGTCATACTGGTGCAGCGAAACACGCTCGAATTTCTACTGCTAGCTTTCCCAATGCATGACCCACTGCTTTCGGAGGTGTACACGACGCGGCTGGTCAAAACGGCACTCAACACCATTTTGCGGCGAGATATGTCGCTTAATAGGCGCCTGTATTCGTGGTTGCTCGGTGCGGACACGAGCATGGGCAAGCATGCGGTTGGGGCGGCTATGTCGGTCGATTCCACGGAACCGTACGATCCAAACACCTACTTCGAGCGGTATGCGAAGAAACGTCTGATAGCGGCATTCAAGATGGTTCTCAAGGAGAGCATCGCACACGCGCCGGTAGATCTCAGCCCGTACAGGATACTGATATCGTTGCTGGATAAAGCCGAAATTGGCCTACGTATCCTGGATAACGTGCTGTGTGACATCATTCGTGCGATATCGCTATGTAATGGCAACCTCGAAGTGCAAAAGTCAGCCAACCTACTATTCTCGACGTTTGATCCTGCGTACATCTGGAACTACATGGCCAGGATGTACCGGGAGGCAGCTGTTGCCTCGGAGCGTCAGCGAATTGACAACGAACCGATTCGCATCGATTCCGGCTCGCCTAGCACGGTCGAGGTGTGCCATTTGACCGAGTTCCTACTGGAGACGCTCTCGCTAGAGATGTACAACGAGACAACGCGTGTCCACCTGCCCAAGTTCCTGCTGTCGCTCATAGGTATGCTCACGACGTACGAAAGTAACATGCACTCGGTTGAGGTGGCATCCTCGCTACGGTTGCTGGTAAAAATTGTTTCCAAAATCCAACCGATGATCATGTCGGAGAAGGTGTTGGAACTATCGTTGAGCCGCAACAGTACAGCCTCGCCACACCAACAAGCGGGGCTTCAGAGCGATGATGGTGCGAAAGAGACCGGAAACAATCTGGAGAAGAGCAGCAGCGATTCTAAGATACACGAAAGTACGCTGCAGGTGCTGGAGAACGGTGGTAGTACGTTCCAGCGATCCAGCTCCAGCCAAGGGCTGCACAAGAAGGGTAGCGCCAGTACCGGTGCTGCTGGTGGGAAGTATAGCAAAGGTAAGGGCAAAAAGTCCAAATCGTACACTAAGCTGAGTGAGCTAAACTCCAGCCGGGAAGGATCGATAAAAGGAAGCAAATCAAAGCTTAACCGGCTGGAGTCGGAGCTGAAGATGAGCGGTGCCAGTTCGACGCCTAATCTGGAGAATGGTGTCGTGGTTGGCAATGGGCACGAGTTGACGGGTGGATCCGAAGAGGAGCCGATAGAAGACCGCAAGAGGTTCAGTTGCAGCAGCAGCAGTAGCAGCAGTAGTAGCAGCAGCAGTAGTTACAGTAGTACATCCAACAGTAGTCGAAGTAGTCGTAGCAGTACTGCCAGCGGTGCGGAGGATGCTGGCGTTGCGTCGGCACGGGGAATCATCATACAAGTGCAATCGTCGGAAAGCGGCGTCGGTGGTAGTAGCTCCGCTGTAGCGCAGTTACCCGACTGTCCCATCCTGGATCGATGTATCCGACAGTATGTGTCCTTCTTCGAGCTGTACGTGTGTCGGAAGCTTTTGTCGCACATTGACAGCATGGGCGGTGAGCAGGTGAGCTTGCAGGGTAATGTTATCATTAACGCAAACGATCCTTCGGGCGGTTTGGCTTCGCTGAACGATCAAGATCTGGTGGTGATCAATACACTGATCTGCGAGCTAGACGAAGTGTTCGAGAGTCTCACCACGAACTCGCAGTCGTCCCGTGCTAAGTTGACGGCCATGTTGTTGGCTCAATCCGTTGC
>JXXB01038826.1:0-12136 GCA_000956275.1 Anopheles koliensis | reverse complement strand
TTCGACGCCAAAAAGAGCGATCCAGCCAGCCACCCAACCAGCCAGCCAGTCAGCCAGCTCGACCATTTTACTCGACTGCCATTTCCTGGCGCAAAGGTTTCCCTTTCATTCCGCTCCATGTACGGGTCCTTCTTTTCACAGTGCCCGTATCCTGTTGCGTTGACCTCCAACGCTAGACCTAGAGCCAGCTCTTCGCCACTCGTGAAGGAGCGTGTGTCGGGACTCGGGACAAAATCCATCGTTTTCTGTCGGCATACTTCCGGGATGTGTGTTCCCGCTCCAGCCCGGTTCCTGGGTTGATGGAAGTGCGACGTTCGCCAAAGTCAAATGGAAAGCGTCGGTTCGGAATGGAGCATTTATAAGGGGAGATAGCGACGGAGTTTCGGCTTTTTGAACCGAGAACGCTCCCACAACAAGACTCCGTACTCCGTGGCCCAGTTGTGTGTAGTTGCCGTCGTCTCCGTCGTCGCCGTCGTCGACGGTTGTAGTTTATTTTTCCGCACGTTCCATCTCCCCCTAACTCCCGGTATGCTTCCTGTTGCCGTTTTTATGCTTCCGCAGGACTTCGTCATCCGCGCTCCACGGTCTCTCCGACTTCCGGTGGTCCTCTGCCGGTGCTGGTGGAGGATGCCCGGTGCTTTTCAGCAAAAATCTCATCATCATCGTCAGCATCGGGCGGCCGAAGAGGACGTCCTTTTTACGATGCCGGAGTCTCCACTTCGTCGCCGACCGGATATGCCTTCCCACTGGCATTCGCTCTCTGTCAAGATGAAGCGATGGACTTGCGTGCATTTTGAAAGATTCCACCTCTGGTGTGCACCATCTCTGCCTCTATCGGACAGTCCATTTCCGGTTCGGGACGGGACGGGAGCCGGTCGAGCGCTTAACTCATGAACCCCCAAAATTCATCGATTACTGAATTTCATTTCAGATTTCAGCGCTACATCAGGTTGGGAGCGATAAAGAGCTGATCTGCATGTACCATTTTTTGTTTTTTTTTTGTTTTCTGCTTACCAAACCTCTCGGTTGAAGCTACTAACCTTCCTCGCTAGACATTAACTTCAACTTGAAGGGACGGTACGCACCGGGTGGAACGGCTGTTTCCACAATAGGAAATTAAAATCAGCATGGACGCCCTCCTGCACGGCCGAGTGTCTAGGATACGTTTGCGGGACACGCAATCCCGGGCCCGGATACCGGTTCCGTCCGGGGGTTCAGGGACGAAATTGAACGCAGGGAATGGACACCCTTTAGATATTGCGAAACGATTCGGGAAGCATCAGAGCCCCGGCATCATCATCGTCGTCGTCGTCCTCCTCCTCGCCGTCGCCGTCGTCGTCAGACATAGCACACAGCTTCTCGGCATCAGCCCACCGAGAAGGTATATAATCATTTCCGGTAAAACCGGTACTCATGCGAAATGAAGTTTTTCTCCGCAGAAAGGCAAAAAGGCGATACGCTTCCTTTTCGGTGAGTCCGGCAACAGCGACCGCTCAGCGATGCTCGTTCTTCGGTGCTGCGAAACGGTCCGATACGAGACGTCAGATAGTGCGTGCTACGTTCCATGCCCTGTTACTGTGGTGCTTCCGATGACTACGGTGAACAGGGTGGTTCTCAGGTTTTGATCTTCGTATATGGCCTCCAAAGCAGAATAAATTCCACACGTTAAGATCACATTAATATCAGATTCTCTGACAACTGACAACTGTCTAATAAAACATCTGTAAATGATGAAATCTCGATTAGAATCCTGATAGCTATCTATGTCCTGAGAGTTAATATTAAATCTTAAACACATGCCTGCTCGATTTTTAGGCTATAAATTTTACATATGTTATTTAAAATAAAAAATATTCAAAATATATTATTGAGATTTGAACAAACTAAGCATTTTTTTCAAAACCCATCTTTTTAACCAAACCAAAAACCCAAGTCACCCGTTACACACCAACCGGACGTAGGACATCTAGTCACTAACCGTGAGGCACCACCACCGTCGCTTACTCGCAGCAACGATTCTTGAAACGGAAAACGCACTCGTGTCCTTTCGGAAAATTCGTTTCCCTTCCTTCCCGGCAAACGACTGCAAACAGCAGAAGCTGTCCACGCTCGGAGCGTGCGTGGTGCGAGGGCGCACCGGAAACTGTTTACCGGAGATGACGTACGAAACAATCAACCCCTAATCGAGCTTAGCAGCACCAAACCGGAAATGACTTCCCTCGGTTGCCTCATAAATGATGGCTTCGAGCAGTGATGGCTCCATGTTGGTCCGGTTTTGGGGTTCGTGTCCGTACGGGCGGTATCGCCCGGCCGCCCGGGAGCTCTGAGGGATCGTCGGAATGTACTTCCCGTGCCCACCGAAGCGAAATTGCGGAAGTCCTAACAGGACGTATCTAACGCATGTATCGCTAGGGACAGTTTATTTTTCTTACTCCGGGTGTGTGTATCTGTGTTTGTGCTGGTGAAAGAGTCTAGTAAGAGATCCTTTCGTGGCTAGGCTTCCTGATGATGATGCGGTTAGCTATCTCTTTATCAGCGTGCGTATCCGTAACGTAAAAGGCAACACGAAAAAGTAAATAATCTACTACAGGAATATCTCTCCAGACGAGGACTTGGATGGAACCCAAGTGGTTATCTAACTAGAAAAAACACACATTCTCTATAATCATGCTATCTCGCTCTCACAAACACGCGCACACATTCGGAAGCTGAGGCTGTTTCATCCATCACCCATCATCTTTCCTCCTCGCCACGAAGAGGAAGACACAGTATGGTTAATTAAAATTTATGGAAAGAACGCCGTCCGTTCGCCGAAAAGGTCAAACGGTCGACGTCGATGAGGATGGACCGCTGGTGACCGATCGTTACCAGCATCAACCTCAAAACGGGAAGCACTGCACCGAGCAGGCAGGCGTTGCATGTTTCGGATTTTGCATATGCCGCATGCATGTGTACGTTTCCTGGAATTAAGCAAACGGCTTCCAATTTTATGTCTTCACAACCGTAATTTATGTTTCATTTTTTTCGATACCTCTCCACTGCTCCTCCTGCCCCACTCCACTCGTGTTAGGTTGAGCGCTTCGCTCCTGCCCTTTTGCGATCCTAGCCGCACTTCTCCTACCCTCAGCTAGCAGGCAAGCAAGCAAGTGATCGAAAGAACGCGGAATTAACGCGCCGCTAGCGCCCGTATCAAGTCATCTTCGCACGCACCGGGTACTAGTATCATCATCAGTTTAATGTACCATCCCCGCCGTACTGACTTCCATGAAAACCCTCCACCACCACGTCCCTTCCTCCTCCGAAGGGGGCGCATCAATTATTTACCGTTCGATCTAACGAGAACCAGCTTCTGAGTTGCTACGATCATAGCCCACCTCGCGAGCGTTGTGGCCGGCCTACCCCGAGCAGCACCGAGATAGACGTAGCCTTATCTTAACAAGTGATCTAGCCAGTGCGCCATCGCCCAATCGCGCCGCATGATGAATTACGGCAAAACGCGAGCAATGCGAATAGTTTGCGAACGCCACCGGGGCGTGGGGTGGAAAAATCAGCAGTGTGCATCGTTTGACTAATTTCATAAACGCAAATTGGACCTCCGCTCGCCTCGCGCACTGTGCGCACGTGCTCACTCACACATGAGGAGGAGGAGACGAAGTCGTACGATTAAACGTCAAACGCCCTGGCACACGAGGAAACTGGGCGGACCGCAAAGGATGAGACAGGTTTCGGGAGGCGACAGAAATAGAAAGCGAAATTAGAAGATCCCTGTGGAATCTGTGAGGTATTTTCAAAGATCGGTAGGATCTGAGATTCGTTGGGTAAAGTTTATGATTTCCACTGTGGGTAAAACTTTAAGATGTTGTCGCCTTTTCAAATTTTTCGTCAACATTGGGAAACTTAAACGGAACTTTGACATTTCCTTCGCCTTTTCTAACGAGCATTTAAGAATTTTCCAGTCAGAACATTATTTCCTCCAAATGTTGTCCAAAACGTTTCTGCAATTTCAACCGCCGTGCAACTCGTCAGGTGAAGGTGATCACGTTCCCGCGAGCTGGTGACGAAAGACGAAGACGCCGCTACGGGCCGTACCGAAGAGGAACGCTTAATTCAACTCCTCCAACGGGCGGATCGCAAACCAGCATCATGGACAAACTCCTTCAATCCCCTCCCCAAACGAACAGTTGGCGGAAGCCGAAAGCCAACCATTTTCTACTCTAAATTGCACATTATCGCATCTCACCTTAACTAATTGACGGTAATTAATTTTGGTAGAAAATTTGCCTATGAATCCCCTCGCGCGCACTGTGACACCCGCCCCGAAAAGAACTGGGCTTCGTTCGCCTTCTCTTCACCCAGCTCCGTTGGTTCGTTGACGTTTGACCGAAAATAAACGTACGGACGGAGACGGAGCAAGGGCCCACTGCCACCGGTACGAGTGACAAATGCCAATGCTTCCGTAAACATGCACCCGCGGCAACGTATCATAATTCGGATCGCCTGCGCGTCTAACATCGCAACGAGTGGCGCGTTGCGCGTTGTGTGGAATTTCTGTGGGAGGGTGAACGATGCGAAATTCGCCTGACGTTTCCGTGGCGTTTCGTGGCGAAAACGCATACACGCATGTCCTCTTGCTCCCGGCTTCCAACGCTACGGCCCATCGACGCGGCCTAATGTGCCGAATAGTGCAATATTTTTGGCACCGTGACAGCAGCAGCAGCAGCAGCAGCATACACTGCACAGATGAAAACGAAGGCACGAGGAGCTAACTAATAATCCACCGCAGCAGTATGCTCGTTTTGGGACAATGTTTTCTTCAAATTAGATGGATTGTCTTTTTCTCATGTCGTAAGCCAGGAGTTCTTCTTCTGCCGCATGTTCACCAGATTCTCAACATCTTCAAAACACATGTGCGCCAGGATGGCTTCCACATACATTCGACGCTAAATTTGCTAGATCAACAGTAAAGATCGCCCGGATTATGGACGTAGTCGATAAATGTCTCTAAAATACAGATGACGAAAACACAAACAGCTTGTTTTTTACTCTCTTCTTCACGACCAAGTGACAAAAACTTCCACAGCATGTTCGGTTTCGAATCGAACAACGCAGGAACTTCCACGGAAATTCTAGCACATTTTGATTGTCAATTCCTCTACCCGACACGAGGAAGAAGAATGTCATTAATTGAGTGTCATCGCTCGGAACGCTGATGATCCGTTGGTCTCGCGCCACACATTATACCCACCCTGAACCGTGGCTTCATAAGTGATATGAACTCGTTTAACTCCCACGGAGCTGCCGGGTGGCATGTTTGACTCCTTCACTGCTTACATGAACAACAAGCGAGTCAACATTTTGCACAACAACTCTTCACTCTCCTCGACGGAATTCCCACAAAGATGCGCTATACGACGGAGTTGCACACACATAATTGAGACAAATTATGCTTCGTGACAGCCACCAACACAAGGAACTTGTCGGAGCGAGCTGTATCGCAAGAAATGAGAAAAATTCTTCATCCTAGCCAAGTGCAACACGCTCATTAAGTTAATGACACTTGGATTTACCTTCGCAGCACTCGCACACGCTTGGTTCTCGATTCGCATCAAACTTTCAGCGGATTGCTCATTATCTACATTTGCTCACTTCCGGCTATAATGAGATAGACATTTGTAGAAGATATTACAAACAACAACTGAACAACTGGTTTCCGTTGCACCGACATATCGTCTTGAAACCATCACCAATATCCACAGATGACTCAATCTCTTAATGTGACTCCCTCGCCAGCGTTAACGTCGTTGTATTATTAGCTCGAATTAACGATCTCATTCCGGCTGTAAAGCTACTCTCTCCGGACCACTCACACGTCAAACGGAACAAAGTGTCTCCATCGAACGCCTCCATCGCCATCATTTCACCAGATCTCCTAAGCGATGTTCTGATCTTCCGAAATAAAGATCATTCAGCAACGACGCCGATTTGCTGGCGCGTGGGGAACCATTCGTTGGTGAGAAACCTGCTGTTCCGTTTTCCCTGCAGACGTGTGATTTTGTGTGCCGAACCGTACCGGGAGACGTACCGGCGGCAGCACCAACCACTCAGGTCAAGTGCTGGGGCTGGGGAGCGAGTGGATGGCGTGAAAGATACCATTTGTGAGCGCATTTCTGACATTTTTATTATGCGGCAACCAAACCTCATCATCAACATCATAGCCGTCGTCGTCGTCATCGTCGTCGCGGGAGACGGTGCAAAGTGTTGGTGGTTCTTGACAACCTGTGACAACTAGATCCGATGGTGCCCGAATTGGATTGAAAATGGAAGTAAAAATGGACGGCAATAATGTATCGGATGATGTGCGTCAATTACCAAAACGTTCGAAACGATTCCATCTCCACTAGGAGGAGCTGTCAGCTGAGAAGTTCCTCTGACTGATTTAGTTATTGTAATGGCTGACACGTTTTGCAGACTCTCATGTTTTGTTGCGCAACTTTGTACGAAGTCAGTTAAAAACACACCAACCGCAATGTCGAATTTATTTCTGATAGAGCCGACAAAGTACCATGTTGGAAAATAGTGTCCTAATGTTTGCTAATATTTCCAAGCTTCCAACCATTAATTATACCCGCTCACCCTACCTTGCCTCACCGCTCCCAGTCAGAGCAAATACTTCACCTGGATCACCCGGGGTTCACCATGCCGAGGTTTCACACAAACACACGTACAACAACAATCCAATTTGTTATCCATCATCTAATCTAAACAATAACAAACGGTCAGTAACACCACACGCAACGTACAAATACATACACACACGCACACGCGCGGGCGCGCTCGGACCAGCGCGGCATCCGAAAACAAATCTACTATTTTGACATCTTTCGAAACACGCGGCTCTCACACACATGGCCTACTGCGCCGGGGGACTTTCGCTTTTCGCATTCTTCCTGCCGCACTCGCCGTGTTTTCAACGGGCGGCTCTGTTGTTGTGGCATGTTGCGCCAGGTTGTAGGGTTGTGCAAACAAAGTCATCATTTGACGTTTGAACGATTATTTTTTCGTTGCGGTTTACCACCCGCACGGCTGCTGCTGCTGCTGCTGCTGAAAACGCTCACGGTGACAGACATTAGGATGTGCTCCCAGCGTGGGAATTTGAAAAATTGATCCATAAGTTTATCCGCGGGTGAACGAAGGTTCCGCGAAATCTGGCATATTTTGCCGACAATTTGCCCGCCGCTAAATTTCTTTATTTACCGGCATGCTACCGGCGCGGCAAGCAAACAAACATACGGTGATTTGCTCCGTTATGCGCACATAAGCGAGGGGCTATTGCTTGCGGGCCATTTCCTTGTTATTTCCGCCATAAATTTTGGACTCTCCAACCCGTTTGTCACCCACGCGATCGAGAGCGTACAGCGAACGGAATGTATTTTTTTGCATTTCGCCAGGTCTTCTTATAGATCCTCCGATCAACGCAGTTGGACACACTTAATGCAAAAAAGAAAACAATCTGCAAACTGTTGTGGTGACCTAATGCCATCCATCAAGCGGCCATGATTACGAAGACTTCCAGATGTACTCTATTTGTCTTTTCTATTCTTGGCAGTAACCTCAAGCGGACCGAAGAATCCTGTGCCCGTTAATAGGTCCCATCCAGGATTTAATCGAGCCGAGCGGAAAGTCTTAAGCTGCCACAATTAAAAGACACTAAAATCGAGCAACCCCAACCGATCCGTGAATTCCACTCTGGCCGACCCATTCGCACTCACATTTACGACCGCGATCGTATCGAAAACGGCCCCAAAACGGTGCTGAAAACAGCGCGACTCCTAAAGCCGGGCATTTCGGGCAGCACGTGTGGCCGTCAATATCGAGAAACACGCAGACGCCGGTTGGGCGCGGTTTCCGTAAATCAATTTCATGGCTTTTATTTAGTTCGATTTTACGGCCTTTTTAGAGCGTCGTTACTGCGGCGCTCACGTCGGCGATGGTGACGATCGGTCGGAATTCTTCGTCCGCCTATCGTCTAGTGCTAATAACCGTTATCCAAGATAGTTGCCTTCTACCCGACGTCCAACTCCGCAGGATCTTCTCACACCTCAAAATCAGCGCGGACCATAAATTCTAATGCTACTTTTAATATCTCATCAAAATATTTTCACCACCACCTAGCACCGAAAGCGGCCAACCACAGGAACAAGGCCCCCGAGGCCAACTCCTCCGCCACCAGGAAGGAAGAGTGCAGAAGCACGCGCCAACATGATCACAATGCCTGCTTGTTGTCGCGTTTCTGTCAACGTTTGGAATAGTTTCCTGCACGACGGGTCCGGGCGATCGTTGAGGATCTATTTTTACCGGATCTCGCGCCGACCGCCGGCAGACAGAATGAAACTATCTGAAAATCAGCCGCCTGTCACAGCGCTTTGGGAGGTTAAAATCTGTCCCCGTCCATCAGCAGCTCATCGCGTTCCGCCCTGCACCGTCGTCCACCGCCGTGTTGGTCCGCCCGGTGGCGGAAGTGGCGCTGTTGGATGCGTTGAGAAATGGCCAAAACCTGCCCTGCACTCTCGGGAGTGGTGAATTGTTTCCAAGTGCTGCGCCCGAACGCAAACCGACCGTGGGACGCTGAGGAATGATGATTAGTGTCTGGGGCAGGAAATTTATGGATCATTTTCCGGCAAACGGCTACTTCACTGCTGCCACGATCCCCGGGGCTTGGGGATGAGATAAATATATCCGAGAGTGTTGCGCCGAGAGGAACAACAGGCCAAAAAACACGCTGAGATTGTCTCTGAACGACTCACGGTCGGATATCACGGGTTAGAGTGGGTGTTCAAGGCGCTCGCGTGCACATCTTCTACCTCATGAAGAAATCATTCCAAGGAACAATGTTTGGACGTCTGGTTGAAGGCACTTCCGAACCGTTGCCATAAATTAGCGCATCGAACCGAGCTTCTTCCCACCGGTCCGTAATCGAAAACTATGCATTCTACGCCAAACAGATCGGACATTTAGGTATTTAACTTAACGATTGATAGACTCCGCGCTCCCGAGAAAGCGGAAATCTCTCGCTAGCTCTTCATACTCGAATGTGTTCGTTCCTCGAATCGATCGAGAATCCTCCAATTCGAATCCACCATTTGAGTTAATCACATCGCGTTTTCAGCAGCAGTACCAACGATCTAATCAAACTGTATTTAACGCATTCAGCTCTACCCTTGCATCTCGGGAATGCAGCGGATGATTGTAATTAGGAACCGTGCCTGTGGAATCTCGATAATCTGCTGCCCTGCCTAATGGTCCGGCCCGAGCTGTAACCGATCCCGTACAAATTGGAAACCTACCCTTCACTCCGACGGTACCCTGCAATTACCCGTGCTCCGGAGCAACCGTGACGGTCCGGAGCACGGAAAAACACCCCCAAAAAATAACTTATTTCTTTTCCCGAATCCGAAACGATTAATGACGTTTAATGTCTAATGATAGAGTGGTTCGAACGGAGTTGCACGTCAGGAGAGGAACGATAATCATTTTTCATAAATCGGGCCATCATTTGGTGCGTGTGAGATTTCGAGAAAACATAATCATCAACTTGAACTTCGTTGTGCGATCTGCAAGAAAATTTCGTGGATGAAGTATTTCTTCGAACACATTGCGCACAACAAAGCGTTCTCATTCAGAATGTCATTTCCAACGAACCATTTCCCGATGTTTCCGCTCCGTGGTGTCTCTCAACGAACGTCGATCGTTATCGAGCAGTTCTTGGGAGCATCAGCGCATAAATGCACGATCATTGCAAGAACTTGCCTCTTGACAGGTGCAAAACTCTCCGTCTTGTAATCCTTCCTTCACAGGCACTCTCCCTCTCTCCCTCAGTCCCTCACTAAGATCCATTCGCAATATCGAACCCTGGTGCTACCCGCATTCCAGTGAAATCCGGTCCACGGGGGGTATAGTCGACAAACGAGAAAAACGGTTTGCGCTGATGTCCTTCAACTAAGGTCCGGGTTTGATTTTTTTCCCTCATACCTCCCCCGAGATGGGAACGCTTTTCATTCAAACGGCAACAACCCCTGAAAACAATCAAAGCCTAATTTAATAACACAACCCATAAACACCACCTTGCGGGCTTCTATTCCACTTCATGCTCGATCCTTTTGGCCGGGAGTCCGGGAGTACCTGCATTCCGGCCGGGTTCGGTCGGTTTTCCGGTTGGGCGAACGAACCCGAATCGCTTTTATGACACCCTGCCCTGTTTCCTATACTTTGCGCTTCTACCTGTTTCGCGATAAGGACGAAGAGGTACTTGAGAATGAAGCCACGGAAGGGTAAATGGCACGAACGGTGTAAAAAAAAGATCCATTCTGTCAAAGGTTAGCATTCAGTAAGGCTATGTCAACGAAGGTTTGGCCGTTTGGCCAGCATGTTTTCGAGAAAAAAATGTCTTCGCGAGCTACATGTGTCTGTTTGCTTAGGTCCTTGAGTGGTGCAGAATGTACACAAGAAACGTGGACGAAATCTAAAACACCTCGGGTATCAAATACGGGACACTAATATGAGCTGTCGCGAAAGATTGCTCGCTTCTGCTGCTTTTTCTAGCGATAATCAAAATGTAATGCATACGAAAATGCAAATCATCAGTCGGCAGGTATCTGACGGAGCACAAATAGAAAAGTAAACAGGTTCAGCTACCCCTAACAAAGCCCGTCTAAGAGCAGCTCATTCGTAGAGAATGGACTTCATCGCTAACTTCATCACATTGCTCCTTTATCCGACACGTCATTGTTTCACCTTTTGCCAAAATCCACATAACCCTGAAAGTGTCCCGAGGAAAAAGGCCTACCACGTACATATCCCCGATCCCATTTCGGGCATGCGGTGAGTGCGAAAGTTAAGAGGAAGTCTCCCGTGCACCCGAGGATCCCGTGGAAACGGGATGCAAATGAAAACATTAAAACAAAGCGGACGTCCTTCTCGGGGCCGGAGAAAGCCCCGACTGTCCAGAGCGTCTGATCCTCTCGACGGGCAGGATAATCGAGAAAGCTGGCAGGTAAAGAAGCGTTCCACACACACACATACACACACAGGAAGCCCCCCTGCCGGGTGAAACAAGAGTATTGGATGAAGTGAAAAGTACACAGCATAGAACGACCGGCACGGCCATAATGTCGTGCATTGTACTCTCAAGAGGACGCTGGAAGCCGGGCTTTACGGCGATCAACCTGCCGGACACGGTGCGGATCTTCTGGAAGTCTTGCACGCACGCATGGCCCTTTTTTCTCCCGCCCGGGAGGTAAGGTCCTCTCTCGACGAGGGCTTTTACGAGGTGCGTTGTAAAAACCATTCAAAATGCCTCGACACTCGACCTGCCAAAAAGGCAAGATAATCAAATAGAACAACAAGACACTTCATCCAAGGTCCGTCCGATCGTCATTTCCATTTCGAACGAGCTTCCTTCCGTGTCTGTTGGGGTATGTTCTCGCAACGAGCTCTCGCTGGCAAGTAGAGGAGGTAGTTCCTGATGGCTTCCCGAAGCACGCTCTAAAAATGGGTGATTTTACGCTGTTGAACAAACTATCGGCAATCCATGTCATGTCGTTTGTTTAGGCGTCGTTTAGATTAGATTCCAACGCGCATGTTTGACAAGTCTTTGGATATGGCACAGGTTTGCCCCTACCTCATAACAAACACAAGTATATGACTTATTGTTCCCTACTGGTGGCTCCCCTCGAAGTTCCGCCGCGCAGACCGGCGTTAATGAAGATACCACACCGAAGGAAACACCTCCCGCTGGGGACCACTTAACAACGGCGCGGGTGCGTGCGTGAATGATTTCTGTTTCCACCGCCACTGGTATCTCCCAGGCGTGTACATTGCTGGGAATCTTTGCATACAATTCTGTGCCGTTTTTTTTTGTGTGTCTTAAGCGAGAAACACACTTTTTAACGACGCGAGTGAAACGTTCTCAGCGGGAGTTACTAATAGCAGTCACTCTTCTGAACCCTTTGACATATTTTATGAGAAAGTGGTGATTCATTTTCTTATTTTTTTTTGTCTATATTTAAATATTCATTTGAATTCAATGTGCTAAATTTTTCATTAAAAATTCTACTGGTAAATCACAGCTTCTCATTAG